>JAIQCW010000002.1:0-17810 GCA_020283715.1 Cytauxzoon felis
ATATATATATATATATATATATATATGATATGATACATACTTCGATGATTTGTTTGACTTGTTGATCATCTAATTTGACATTGGAGTATCCATATTTCTATTGTATGATTGATGAGTAATGAATATATATTGTGATTATATTTATATACCTTGAGTAGATAATCTTCTATTATTAATGCTTTATCTGGTTTAACTGTTGATATTCTATTTACTATATGAAATTATTATTAATTATAATGAAATTTATATTATTATCATCATACATCTTTCTTGTGCTTCTATAGTTAATATTCTACGTAATGTTATACGACGTGCTTCTAATATATTTCTATATGATTATATGAGATTAATAATTTATTTTATATATACTCTCTTTTTTGTTCATCTTGTTCATGATTTTGTTGTTGTTGTTGTTGTCGTGAGATATTATTTATATTATCCATCTTTTAATTTTATATTTAAAAGGAAACATATATATATATATATATATTATATTATAAATTTATAATCATCATCATCATTACTTCATATACAATCATCATCATGTATATAAAAGTACAGTATGATATGATATAATATTAATAATGTACACATGTATATAAATTATATAAATATTATATTATTAAATTGAAATAATTTATTATTTAATTTAAATATATTAATATTATTATATTTATTAATATTATTTAATGATTTTAATGATAATTTATATAAATTATTATAATTTAAATATCTAATTAATATAATACCAATTAATTTAATATTAATTGATATATTATAATTTTCTATTATATAATTTATAATATTTATAATATTATCATTTATTATACAATCTATACATAAATTTATAAAAAATAAATCTATATCTATATATTTTATATTAAATCTATCTATTATATTCTCTATACATTTATTATATATATTATAATCAATTAATTCATCTATATATTGAATATAATTATACATTTTTATACAACCATCCATACTCCATTCATTATTTATAAAATTATTATATATAATCTCTGTTACATCATTCCTCTTTATCCTTAATAACATTACAACACGTAATAATACAATAATATAACGCTTATCAATTAACAATCTATAATCTCCCTTTTCACTCGAAGTAGAATCGACAACCGCTCCACCTGAGGTCCAATCACTATCATCTCCACTAGTCGTGGTGCCTCTTCTATTTATCTCCCCTTCCAGCTCCCGTAGATCGCTTACAGGTTCCACTCGAGGTCCTGTACTATTCTCCTTTCTACCTTTCTTTGTCTTGCAGACAGCTCTTCCATTTAGCTCCCCCTTCGCTTCCCTGAGATCAGCTACGGGTTCCACTCGAGGTCCTGTACTACTCTTCATTCCATCTCCACCTGATTTCCTCCTGCCGTCAGCTTCCACCTGAGGTCCTTTCTTTCCATTGCATGGAGCTCTTCTATTTAGTTGTCCCTCCGCTTCCCTGAGATCAGCTACGGGTTCCACTTGAGGTCCAATCACTAACTTCTCTTCGCCACGATCTCCGGGAGTGGCTCTACTCTTTAGAGATAGGTAAATGGAAGAGGCTCCACGCCGAGTGGAAGAAGAGTTGGATTGGACCTCAGGTGGAGAGCTGTCTGCAGGACGAAAAGAGTAGGATTGGACCTCGGTGGAGGCGAGTGGAATAATATTGAATAGAATATCATTATAAAATGGTTTATGATTATAATGTTTATTATTATAGATGATAAGATTGATGATAAGATTGGTATGATATAAGATATGATGATTGGATGGATATATAATATATAAGATAGAGAGTGTATCTATTACATCTATTAATCCTTCTATATCATAATGATTATTAATAATATTATTATAAATGAGATGATATAATATATTTATTAATTTAAATGTTGAATGATATATATTATTAGATTGATATTTATTTATATGTCTTGATAATGAATTTATTAAATTTGTTAAATCTTTAAATGATATATTATTATTATTATTATTAATATAATTTAAACAATAATTTGATATTATATTTAATATATTATAATTTATTTTAATATTATATTTATTTAATTGATTTAATAATGAATAAATATTAATTATTGATGAATTTATTAATAATTTATTTATATTATTATTTATATAATTTAATATTAATAATATATTTATATTTAAATGTAATTTATTTATACATGATAATAATTGTGATATATCATATAAATTATAATTATTTATATTATTTATATTAATATTTATTAATAATTTTATTCTATCATTTAATTTTATATCACATTTACTTAATAATAACATAAATGATAATATCTCTGATGGATTCCATATATCAATTATCATTCTATCCTGTATTAAATTACATAATCTCTTTAAATCATCTAATAATATATTATTTATAATATATATAATCATTAAAATATACCATTATTTATATCAATACATCTTAATGATCTCAATGATATATACTTTATAAAATCAGAATCACATCTATCCATACATCTCACTATCCTACATATATTATATAATGATGATATCCTATTTATATACGAAAATGATACCATCATCATATTTATACTAAACATATATTAATCATAATATATATATAAACAATATCTTGTGATGTCTAATCCACATGAAGTCCAATCCACTCCACCTGAGGTTACATCCTCTGTTTCCACTAGGCGTGGTGCCTCTTTTAATTACCTATCTCTAAAGAGTAATGCCACTCCCGGAGATCGTGGCGGAGATGAAGGTAGTGATGGATCATCCATCATGGGAATGATGGAAGATGGTGCTAAGGATGTGTTGGATGTAACCTCAAGTGGACTACCCGCAGCTGATCTCAGGGAAGCGGAGGGGGAAATAAATAAAGAAGGCTCCACGCCTAGTGGAAAGACCTCAAGTGGACAGCTGTCTGCAAGACAAAGAGAGGTGTAGTAGAGAGTAGAGGATTGGACCTCGAGTAGAGAAGATATATATGTATGTATGTAATGAATGATGAGATTATTTGATATATTGGAGTAATAATTTGTTATTATTGACAGGATGGTTATTGATATCTTTAATGATAATTTTATTATCATTGATTAATTTATTTAATGTATCTTCATTGAATAAATTTGAATCATAATTTTTATTAAAATGTTTCATTATATATTCTTCTTCTTCATTTACACGTTTCTCTAATCTCTCCAATTCATCAGACCATTTTTCTATAGGTATAACAGTTGAATTATTAATTCTTTCAATAAGATCTTTTACATAACATTTATACTCATCCAATAATGGATCATCATACCTAACACGACGCATAAATGCATCCATCATACTCTCATTATCCAATTTCAACCTGTAATATATATATATATGAAGTATATACACTCTACTCGAGGTCCAATCCTCTACTCTCTACTACACCTCTCTTTGTCTTGCAGACGGCTCTCCACTTGAGGTCGTCCACTAGCCGTGGAGGCTCTTCTATTTACCTCCCCCTCCGCTTCCCTGAGATCAGCTACGGGTAATCCACTTGAGGTTACATCCAACATATCCTTAGCACCATCTTCCATCATTCCCATGATGGATGATCCATCACTAACTTCATCACTACCTTCATCTCCGCCACGATCTCTGGGAGTGGCTTTACTCTTTAGAGATAGGTAATTAAAAGAGGCACCACGCCTAGTGGAAACAGAGGATGTAACCTCAGGTGGAGTGGATTGGACCTCGAGTGGAGTAGATAAGTTGAGAGTTAGTTAACATACCAATTATATCCTCTTTCTTGTAATATTTCAGTATGATTGAGATATTTGGTAGCGTATGATGGATTAATTTTGATATGATTGAGATTATGATGTTGTAATATTGAATAGAAGCAATCTAATGGTGATGGTATATATTGATGATATGGTAATACAAAAAGATTATTAATATCATTACCTAATGATAATAATTGTGTTTTTTATGATTAATATAATTATCTTTAGATAAAATATATTCAAATTGGAATTTATTTCTAATTGGTATTAATGGATCTGTTAAAAATGCATAATTTGCTAATAATCTTGATAATACAAATTCTATTGATGATTTTTCATATAATAAATGATTTAATTCAATTTCATCACCATGATCATATTCATTACCTTCTAAATCTAATGATTCATATCTTGTTAAATTATTTAATTGTTTATTATATCTACGTCTTTGTTCTACTGTAAATAATTTATATCTTAAATCTTCAATATGTGTTAACCATTGCCATTTAGGTACATCTGGAAAATGTCTAAAATCATCACCAGTCCTTAATAAATAATATAACATATGCTCATAAAATTGCTTCCTATTTATATCATAATACTCCCATGATGGTAAATGCTCCATATAATCATATAATATAGGAGTATCAGTCCTCTCATTAAATTTATACACATTACTATGCCATCTTGACTTCAATACCTAAAATATTATTCTTAATACACAAAAAAAGAAAAATAATGAATGAACATACTAATGCTCCACTCGAGGTCTATTTTTTCCACTCGCCGTGGAGGCTTCATCTATTTACTTCCCCCTCCAGCTCCCGTAGATCGCTCTCGGGTTCTCCACTTGAGGTCCAATCACTAACCTCTCACCGCCACGATCTCCGGGAGTGGCTCTACTCTTTAGAGATAGGTAATTGGAAGAGGCCACCACGGCGAGTGGAATAGTGGTTGTAACCTCAGGTGGAGTGGATTGGACCTCGAGTGGAAGAGTTCACAACGTTTGATATGGTAACAAACCTCGGTTTCTGATGGTGATTCTGGGTCATTGGTGGTGATATTATGTGAATACATTCCATGTTTTTCGATATAAGCTTGCCAATATTGATCACTTTCCAACCACTAAAAAAATAAAAGATGAATTAATGAAGTAATCAATTAAATCAGGAAAATTCGATTATATACCCGAGAACGATCTATGGGAGTTTGAGGGAGAGGTAAATAGAGGAATCCGTCTGCAGGATGAAGAGAGGTGGAAGACATTGATTGGACCTCGAGTGGATGTCTGTTCTTCCGGGTTAACATCCTTCGTTCCTCCGGGTTGACGCCACGATCTCCGGGAATGGCTATACTCTTTAGAGATAGGTAAATAGAAGATGCCTCCACGGCGAGTGGAATGAAGAGTAGGACTGTAACCTCAGGTGGAACGGCGAGTGGAAGGAGAGTAGGATTGGACGTTGAGTGGAGTGGATTACTTGTTAATTATATTGATATAAACTTACATCATTGGTATCGACTTTCCAGATTGGTGGGTTATGTTGTGAGATCCATAGTGATTTTATTCCATTGGAGATGATAAGATCGGCTTTTTTTGTAGCATTGATACAATCAGATTTAACGGTATCATATAATTCCCATCCATGATTTAAATATGATGTATTAACATTTTTATCATTTAAAGCATCATTTAACATAGAAATAGTATTATTATAAGTAGATTTCATATGATTTAATATATTTAAATGAGATATTTTACTTTCCCATTTAGACCAATCAACTAATTCTACATCATTTGATGTATTAATTATATTTTCTACATTAGTATCATTACTTTTCAAATTATTCCAATGAGATTCTTGTTCTATATTACCACCTACTACATATCTACCCAAACCATGCCATTCTGTAACACCAAATCTTAAACTCCTTGTCAATTTCAATAATGTACCATTAAACACCATCACTTTTTAATTGACAATAAAATACATAATTAAATTCCATCAATAAGAATTATAATTAATTTTATAATATTATCATTCCCCACTAGACAAATTTCTACAATAAAATATAATGTAATCACAATAGACATTAATAATTTATTATCATTCATAATATACACTATTTATATTCTATATTAATATCCAATGAAATCATATTCTCGTTGAAGAAGTAATGATAGCCATTACATCAAATATACTTTTGTCTTGCATATCCACCTGAGGTTACAGTCCTACTCTTCATTCCACTCGCCGTGGAGGCATCTTCTATTTACTTCCCCCTCCGCTTCCCTGAGATCAGCTACGGGTTCCACTTGAGGTTACAATCAGTATCATCGCCACGATCTCTGGGAGTGGCTTTACTCTTTAGAGATACGTAATTATAAGAGCTGACGGCAGGACGACCTCGAATGGAAATGGAAGAAGATAGTGATTGGACTTCGGGTGTATTGCATTCATTATATAGATGTAGGTGATTTAGATTATTCAATTATGTTATAATTGCTCCTCGTGTAGTAATATAATCCACCGAGTGCTGTTAACATTAGTGTGATTCCGAAGATGATATTTCCATATTTACTTCCATCTATGATAAAATTGTTTATATGTTTGACCATTTCTTCAATTAAACTTACTGTTATATAATTCGAATTTATCAATCAACTCTAGTTGATGTTCATGTTCGTCATTATTATGTGAAGCTGGTATGAATCCAACAGCCATATAATCACGATCGAAAATAGTTACATATCTTCTTATAAAGTTGACACCAATTACAAATAATGGTTTATTAGGTATATCCATTGGTAATATACCGACTATACATGATGTATCATCCTGGATGACATAATCCTTTGGTTCTAAAGTGAATTTTATATTTCTTTTCAATACATCTACAAATACAAATGATATTGTCGGTAATTTATCAATATTAGAACAATCTTCTGATAAATTGATCTTCTGCAATAATGGTATCACTATACTGGATGGACCAGATATTAAACTACTCCCAGTATCTATTGCTGCATGATGTTTCCCATTAATATTAATCTTCTTTCCATCCAGTAACAATGATGATACTTCAATATCCCAGTAATCTATAGATTATAATAATAATAATAATTCAATTAATATAACCTAACCTGTTGATATTAATGGAAACCATAATGGATTATGACCTTTCAATGTATATTTAGGATCTATACTACCAAATGATAATGATCCTGGTCTATAAAAGATTATAAATTTAGTAAATAATCCATACTGTTGTACATCTTTAGACATATAAAATGCGATTATATTTCGTTTCAATAATTTCTATATAATAAAGTATAAATGTAATTAGTTTATAGCAAATTACCTGATCTATTATTGTATCGAATAGTGGTAATGATTTGTTATGTATATTATTTAATTCCGGGTCAGGAAATCCTAGACCTACTAAACCATCAAATGGTAATTCGCCAAATGGATATTCACTTTCTAATACTGAAACACCTATTAACTGATTTTTTACAGACCTATAAAATGATATTATTTATAATAATTATTGTAATATAATATTGTAAATCATGATAATAATGTACATTTATATAATTGTTGTAGCTAGGTAATAGTGATGATTAGATGTAAATTCATATATTTATTATTAAAAATAATATAAAAGTATATGAATTTAAGATTTAGTTAATAATATGGTAAATCCATCTCTCAGCAGTTATTATTACAATGATTTACCACGTTTTCATGATTTATATCTACATCACCACTACTAAATTATGGTGTTCGCCACACAATTGTGGTGCTGTTTTATGAAGATGGAACATTGAACGATGGTATCTTAATGTATAACTTTTATAATTTCAAGGTGAAATGGATAGGAACATGACTACCATTCTCGGATGTTAGCAGCAATACAAATATAATTCACATGTCAAATATCTATTTATCACTATCCCCACATATAGTGATGTGAGGTATCAACCCGTAGCCGATCTCAGGGAAGCGGAGGGGGAGGTAAATAGAGTAGCTGTTTGCAAGATGAAGACAAGGTGGATTGACAAGTGGAATGGCAAGCATTGCACCTTCGGTGGACTTCACCTCAATCGTTAACTCTTACATTGTACAAACAGTAATTTTGATGGAAATAGTGGGAAAAGAGTACCCGCTAAACTTACAATGTTCCAATATTTACTGTATCATATCCCAATGATAAAACTATAGAGTATTAATCTGATATTGAATAATATACGTACCACATTCACCGGTACCATATTTGATATAGGCATTGGCAACATCATTTTCATTAACAAGTTGATGAAATGTTTTGGATGCTTTTGGATCAAATAATCTATGATTGATACATCCTTTACTATAAATTATAATTGAATTATGGATTTATTATAAGAGCTATTTTACCTCGAACAATAACTTGATGGGACCCACAATTGACTGGACCCAGTGTCAAAAACCTGTTGATTATTAAATGACAAACAAATCGTGTAAAACATACCACAACGAATTTCTTAGCGGGAGTACCTATTTCTATTTCACCAAAATATTGACTGTTTTCAAAATTTAACAAATATTGTTTCATTTCTTTACGGTCTATATCCTTGTTCCTTAATTTTTCATGTAATTTCTCTAGGGATGTTCCTATATTTTTATCCTTTTTGCCTGCAAATCTATATAATTTTATTGAATGTTCAGGTTTAGACAACAATTGCGATGATAGCATTCTTGGATACTTGTAGGCATTATTATTAACATTTGATAATTCATACACATCAAAAATAACATCTTTTAAAACGTTTTCACTTTCAATTTTATGATCTTTCTTTGTATTTATGCATTTTATAAACGAAGTTCCATTAATTAATTGTCCAATTACCATTAAAGGTAAAAGACACCTTAATTTTACCATATTTCCGCAAAAATTTTTAAAATTTTGGCCAATTGTAGATATTTTTACTATTTTCTACCATTTTTTATCGATATAATTTAGATGTGTGAGCGTTTAAACCAATTTTAATATTTACGTTATTCAACACATTTCCCCATCATAACATACAAAAACGACATCAATAACAACGTACAAGGAAATATAGGCTATAAAAGTGTATATCAATTGATTATAAATGTTTAATGCGATTTATAGTGTGATTTAATACGTGAATTATAGGAATTGCGAATAATAAATGACTGATGAGTGATATTAACACCTTTAACATCCATACATAATTTACTTTATACTTGACCTTTAACATAGTGGATACCAAATTCTTTGCGCCATTTATATATATCCTTGGTAATTCTATAATTACCACGCTCCTGGTAACATCCACTCCTAGTATACGTTGATTCATTTCTTCCAATCTCCAAGAATCAAACTCTAGAATCTCCACTGAATGGGATCCTATATCGTCACTAATTACATGATACAACTCAACAAACCTAGTGGTAATTTAATCTCAAGAGTATAACCGTCAATATATAAGGTAAATATAGAGGGGTATAACCACAGTGTTAAAATATTGAAGCCATCTTGCACTTCAATTAATAAATCAGTATTATACTGCAGACTGAATTCATATTTCCAATTGCTAACTAGTGGATACCTTGGTATTAGCTGTAATAATTGAAAATACGTTAAAATTTCCCAACTTACATGAACATGTTTATAATCGTCATCACTTACTAAAAATGTTGTTGAGATATTCCCAGCTTTATCATAAAAATACAAATTATTTGACTTCTTTGGGAAGACTGCATTGTAAAAAAATGTGTTTTTCTTTTTCGTAAGTTCAATAAATTGTATGGAATAATGATCCTATAAAAATGTAAATGATTGAGAGCATATCATGGTGTTATTCAAATGTAAAATAATCTGGGAGGATATAATAGATAAATATTGACTCTATGTAATGAAAGTAAATCCAAGACTTTTGGTTTTGAGTGTAGGTTAGATACAAGGACAAATTAAATAAGGGATACCACCTATAAGCCATACATAATGATACAACTTTCTTTGTACTTCAAAAGTATCTTTTGGTTCCCACGGATTATAATCCTGTCTGTAGTTAATCCATCTTTTGGGATAAATTAGGGAATAGAGACATTTTCGAGGAATAATAATTCCTTGAATGTACCTTGTCTCTTTAATTTACCTTCAAACAAGTCTTTAGCTTTATCGGCAATACCAGTAGTAGTACTAGCATTGTTTGGATCTCCAATAAATTATGTAAATTTATACTCACCTTACATGGTACATTGTCGTTATTTATTTTATAATAATCAGTAACATTATTTAATGTAACAGTTCTTTTAACATGCGATATGTAATCTAGAGTCCCTGGGTATTTAAATTGTAGAGATATTATTTCCCCAAATGACAAACGATAAGAGTTGTTAAACGGTCCAATTATGAATACGTCTTTGTTAATTTGTTTAATATCCTAAATGTTTCTGGTAAAACTACACAAAAATCAGTGACTTACCGTAGTCAAATGTAAAGATAAGACTGTAATATGTATTTTTTCATGAATTAATAGATAAGTTCTTTGCGATTGTGTGATATAATACGATGGTATAAGTGAGCTTAAATTGAAAAGTACATTTGGTTGTTTAACGAGTCCACTAAAAGGTCTTCCTAATGAGTAATTTACTGTAACCGTAATAGATTCTTTTGGTTGTATATAATCTTTGAGTTTTACACTGTAAATCTCAGGTAAACATATAGAATCACATTCAGAATTCATTAGACAGCTAGATTCTAATTTATTGACAGTGTTAATTTTCGTGAATTTCAACGATTCCTTCGTATGTTTGTCTAAAAATTGTAAATTTACGGTATGAATGGCCTCAAAATACGATATAACAAATATAAATTCATCATTTATAACGTCATCATCGTTTAACAAATTCAACATCAATGTAATATCCATTGGATTCGTCATAATATTGTAACTCTTAGCCACAGACTTGATTATCCACTTGTGCTCAAACTTTTCATTATACCAATCGTATTCTTTTATATGAGTTCGTAGATGATTTAATGTATCTTTACTGCATTTTACATAATCATTAGGATGTACAGATAACAAAGGCTTGGATAGACTTGATATTATTGATAAAAATATATAATATTCTATAAACATTTTTTACATTATTAATATCAAGTGCTTGTGAATTACTTCCATTAGTAATTCCATTCTAATTCCCCGATATATTCTCATTACTCTATTGATAATTATTTTTTCTTCGTGTAATAATAAATGTGTAAATATAAATGACGCTATTTGATATAAATAGTAGCTTTAAATGTTTATATTTGTATTTGTATTGTTTGAATGTACAAATTTTGTAGAATCTTACAGGAGATTTGATTTATATAAAATTCCGAGTTTAAAATCGCAACATTTAACTAGATATAAAGTTAATTCTCTGAAAACATATAGTAGTTCATTTCTAAATGCTGATTTATGTTCGTTTACTGATGATAAGCATCATGAATTAAAGGCTTTATTACTCTGTGGAGGTATAAGTAACAGAATAAATGGAAACATAGATGATTTAATGCCACCTGGTGTACCAAAATGTAAGCAATTTATATATATACATCAAATTCCACTATTTATATATTCATTTACTGAGCTTTTGCGTAATTCATACATTAATGAAGTGATTATTGTAACAAGGCCTGAATGGTACAAGGTAGTAAAGTTGATGCTCATTAATTCTAAAAGTTTCATTGAAAATCTGTTAAATGGAAGAAAGATTGATGTTAAAGATGGAAGTGAGGTGAATTTGAATGAAAATTTGTTGTCTAGTGATGGTTATGATGATTTATTAAGTGATGATGTTACCGAATTAGTTTATGATTTCAGTACATTTGATTTCGGTATAGGTGGTGGTGAAGATGATAATTTTTTCAAAAAGGGTACAGAAAAGTTGATAAAATTATGTAATTCTGGTAAAGAGAGATATGATTCAGTTCATAATGGTCTTTGTTTCTTGAAGGATTATGATGGATTTGTATTAATACACGATGGAGCTAGACCTTTGGTATCATATCTTGATTTGAATTTATTGATAGAGATGGGTTTCAAATATAAAGCTGTAATACCTGGGTATTCTAGTATCGATACACTTAAAGTTGTACCTAAAGATGATAACAAGGAAGTTGGCGATAATCGAGTTAAATTAGACAAGGAATCTCTAGACATTCAAGAACATATTGCTTCTGATGAAGATGTATACAATGATCATTGCAAAGTGTTGGAAGGCAGGTGTGTATTGTCGACGATTGATCGTTCCAGTGTTTATAATGTTCAAACTCCACAAATATTCGATTATAAATTGATAAAGACATCATATGATAAGATATTATCTGAGGATGTGGGTATGTTATCGAATTTGACGGATGATTCATCATTTGTGGAGTGTAGTGGAATGGGTAGGACGTATATATTGGATGGTCATAGATTCAATATAAAGTTGACAACATTAGAAGATATAAAACTATGTAAAATGTTATTATTAGAAAAATATTATAATTTCATTTAATAAAAAGTGTGTGAATATTTATTTATATATTGTATATATTAAAATAATAATGTCATATAAAAAACTTGGAGTTAACACGAATTCTCGTTCTGGAATTGGTACTATATCTAGGAGAAGGCGTGAATTAACTGATGAGCAAAAGGCTGAGATTAAGGAGGCATTTGAGTTATTTGATACTAGTGATTCTGGTATGTCGTTTTATTTATATATAAATAGACATATTATTAATTTTGTAGGTAAAATTGATGCTAAGGAATTAAAAGTTGTTATGAAAGCGTTAGGATTTGATCCTTCAAAAGAAGAGGTTGGTTGTTTTTATATATACGAGTATGATTTACATGTTTAATTGATATAGATTCGTTCATTTATGAGTCATTTAGATAAGGATGGTACTGGTACTATTACATATGACGATTATTTTAATATGATTTCTACTAAAATTGTAAATTTTCTATAACATCATGAGGTTTATATTGACACATTTAGCTTGAGCGTGATCCTTTGGATGAAATATTGAAGGCATATCATTTATTTGCTGATCCTAGTACAGGAATGATTAATTTTAAGGTGTGTTGATGTATTATTGTTGATAATGGAATGATGATGTATTGAGTGGTAGTATTGTCTATTAATGTGTAGATGTTTAGTGTTGTTTGATATATGATTGATATTGTTTATGTAAATGTATAATTTTTCTATAAAAATTGTTTATATTAATTATAATTATTGAATTTTTAATATTGATGTAATTGTGTAAGCTGCAATACGTTGCTTAGCTTCCAACGAATACATCAAGTTCAACTTTTATTGTCTGGAATTATGATATATTATATATAATATAAATTTTATAGAGTTTAAAGAGAGTGGCAGAAGAATTGGGTGAGATTATATCAGATGAAGAGATAAATCAGGTGAATTGATGAATGATATAAATTTATAAATATTTAATAGATGATAATGGAAGCAGATAAGAATGGTGATGGTGTAATAGATGAATCAGAATTTACACGTATAATGAGAAAATCTAATTTATTTTGAATGATTATATATATAATGGATGGGGGTGTTGTATATAAAATTAATTGATGTGTTATGATTAGATTATAATAAATGTGCAATAAATAATTTATTGTATTGTATAATAGTATAATATTATTTAAATTGTAAATTTAATAAATGAGAAATTTTTATATATATAAATATAGGGTTTTATGATAAGATGACTAATATTCTTGAATATATTCTTTCTAATAGAAGAATTATATATATATTCATTATATGTATATAATATATTGAGAAATTTCAAATGATATTAAAGTAGGAAGAAAGAAAAACATGAATAAATGTATATAATTTAAATTTTAATTTAATAATACTTCTTTATCAACTATTATAAAATTACATTTCATAATATTATTTCAATATTATAAGAAGATGATAAATAATAAAAGGAAGAAGAATAATAATAATAAAAGTACTAGTAATTATAATAATATACTAGTACAACAACAACAACAAGTACATACTATGATAGATAACTGGGCACAATGTGAAAATTGTAAAAAATGGAGAAGATTACCATATAATATAGATACAAATTTATTACCTGATACATGGACATGTCAACTTAATATATGGGATCCAAATTATAATATGTGTCATATACCAGAAGAAATTGTAACAGGACAAATAAATGATACAATTACACAAGATATATTATCTAATACAACAAATTTAATCATTACACATAATACTAGACATTCAAATTCTAATCGTAGTCGTAACAATATCAATTCTACACCTGAAATACAATCTACATCTACTAGACGTTCTACATCTCTTCGTCATTCAGACAACACTACACCTGATGTACAATCTACATCTTATACTACTAGACGTTCCACTCGAGGTCTTGTAGATAGCACTACACCTGATGTACAATCTGTATCGTCTTCCACTCGGCGTGGAGCCTCTCCACCTGAGGTCAGTCCTGCCGTCAGCTCTTCCAATTATTCATCTCTAAAGAGTAGAGCCACTCCCGGAGATCGTGGCGGTGAAGGCAGTGATGAGGGTAGTGATGGATCATCCATCATGGGAATGATGGAAGATGGTTCTAAGGATATGTTTGATGTAACCTCAAGTGGACTACCCGCAGCTGATCTCAGGGAAGCGGAGGGACAACTAAATAGAAGAGCTGACGGCAGGATAAAGAGAGGTAGAATGAAGACTAGTACTAGACCTCAAATTGAACCCGAAAGTGATCTACGTGAACTTGAGGGGGAAGTAAATGGAGAAGCTGACGGCAGGACCTCAAGTGGAGAAGCTCCATGCAATGGAAAAGATGGACCACAGGTGGATGCTGACGTCAGGACGACTTCGGGTGGAGAAATTACATATAATACTAGGAGTATATGTATAGATGAAGATAATATGATGAATAATTCTGGTTTATTGACACGTAGGCGTTCGATATTGAATAGGAAGAAATCTATAGATATTGATGGTATATCTAGAAAGAGTATGTTAGATGAGGTATCAACTAGTAATATAATAGAGGGTGTAAATAATAAAAGGATAAGGATTAAAAAAATGTTAGATGATGATATGTTGGATCCATTATTATATAATAATGTACGTGTATATAAAAAGAATAAGAAATCAAAGAATATATATAAAGATAAATATATAAAGAAAAATAAATTAGATGATTATAATATAATAAAAGATAAATCTATAGATTATAATTATGATGATTATAATAATAATATAATAAAAAAAGATAAAAAATCTATAGATTATATACAACAAAAATCTATTGATATTGAAGATGATAATGAATTATATAAATTATTAATTACAAATATACCAAAAAATATTAATCATCCATTAAATGATCGTTTAACATTATATTCTATTAATTTAAATTCATTATTAGCAACTGAATTACCACATTCTACATTATTTTTAGATAATAAAAATATTACATTTAATAATAATAATAATAATATAATTAATAATCTTAATTTAATTAAAGATGATTTTAAAGATCAAGATTGTAATATATCTATCGGATTAGCATATAAAACTAAATTCAATTCTATACCAGATCCTGAAACATCCACCATAGATTCTATCGATGATAATTATAATCTCGATAACAATAATAATCGTAATCAACTACTAGATCTATTCCCACATCTTAATTCACAAATTCCCAATCTATATAATATATCCAATCCACTCGAGGTTACATCCACTCCACCTGAGGTTGCATCCACCGTTGGTCTTGCAGACAGCTCTTCTAATTATTCATCTCTAAAGAGTAAAGCCACTCCCGGAGATCGTGGCGGTGAAGAGGGTAGTGAGTACAAGACCTCAAGTGGAAAACCCGTAGCTGATCTCAGGGAAGCGGAGGGGGAAGTAAATGAAGGAGCTGTCTGCAAGACAAAGAGAGGTGGAAAGATTAATAGTACTGGACCTCGAGTGGAACCCGAAAGTGATCTACGGGAACTTGAGGTGGAAGTAGATAGAGAAGCTCCATGCAATGGAAAAGATGGACTTCAGGTGGATGCTGACGGTAGGACGACGTCAAGTGGGAAGACATCGAGTGGAGAGATGGATATATCGATGAGTTTATTATCATCATATATACCGATGTATGAAGAAGAGATGGGTGTAACAGTAGGTATGATGGATATGAATAAGGAGAGTTCGACACTTAGTATGAATACATATGGTTATAATTCATCTATAGATATGAGTTTATGTAATAGTAAGACATCTATAATGGATAATAATAATATTGGTACATTTGGTACTATTATAAATCAAGATGAGGTATTGAATGCATTATATAGTTTTGCTAAACAACATGATCAACATCAACAAAGACATATAAATTATTGTGAAAATTATAAATTATTAAATAATAATATACAAAATATATTACAATTAAAACAAGGATATATTAAAAAAGATCAATTATATTTACCATTAGAAATAACATCTACACCATCAACAATGTATAAAAATAATAATAATAAAGATGATATTAATGATTATGTTATTGGTAGTAGTATACATTTAAATCGTATTAAAGAAGAATTAATGAGAGAAGGTATTAAAAGAACATATTTTAAAAGAATTAAATCTGCACATCCTGATATTGATTATCCATCACCAAATTTAAATAAATTATCTAAACGTATTAAATCTATGAATTATGATAATAAAATCGAATCTGATAATGATAATTATCAATATACATCTGATGATAATCTACAATATATTGATGATATTATACGTAAATCAAAATCATCAATATATGATTATCCATCATCATTATTCCAACCTATACCTATCAATATATTAACAAATTCCAATCATAATAATCATATCTACCAAAATTTCTATGATCTCAAAATTATACAAATGCTCTCATTACCCATCAATCTTAATCAAAATACAATCAAACATAATAAACTCAATCTCAATCTACTCTCATTACCAATACCCGATGGTATCTAATATTTCTACACACCCACTCGAGGTCCTGTACTCTCCACCTGAGGCCCAATCCACCTCTCTTCCACTCGGCGTGGAGCCTCTTCCAATTACCTATCTCTAAAGAGTAGAGCCACTCCCGGAGATCGTGGCAGTGAGAAGGGTAGTGATGGATCATCCATCATGGGAATGATGGAAGATGGTTCTAAGGATATGTTTGATGTAACCTCAAGTGGACTACCCGCAGCTGATCTCAGGGAAGCGGAGGGGGAAGTAAATGGAAGAAGCTGTCTGCAAGACGACGAAAGGTGGAACGGCGAGTGGAAGAGAGGTGGATTGGACCTCAAGTGGAGAACCCGTAGCTGATCTCAGGGAACTTGAGGGGGAAGTAAATGAAGGAGCTGACGGCAGGATGAAGATAAAGTTGTACTAGAAGTTAGTGATTGGACCTCGAGTGGAGAACCCGAAAGTGATCTACGGGAACTTGAGGTGGAAGTAAATAGAAGAAGCTGACGGCAGGATGAAGATAAAGTTGTACTAGAAGTTAGTGATTGGACCTCGAGTGGAGAACCCGTAGCTGATCTCAGGGAAGCGGAGGGGGAAGTAAATAGAAGAGGCCACCACGGCGAGTGGAACAGTAGATGTAACCTCAGGTGGAGAGCTGACGGCAGGACGACTTCATGTAGAAAGGTGATGGTAGTGATGGAAGTTATTGATTGTACGTTGAGTGTTAGTTTCGAGTATAGATTGTGCTATGTGGTGCTTGATGTGTAGAATAGACAAGATTGATATATGATATGAAGATCATTACACATTAATAAGATGAAGTTACATTTAATTACATTAATATTTATTATATTTGGTTTATATAATATAATAGGTGTAGTATCATTAGAAGTTCAATCATTTGAGTTGTCTCCATTTAAGAGGGATAAAAATAAGAATAGACATAAGTCTGGTAGGAATAGAGATAAAAAAA
>JAIQCW010000005.1:0-19777 GCA_020283715.1 Cytauxzoon felis
TCATTTTCAATTTATATTGATTGAGATATCCTATCAAACATTGATTCCGTCACTTTAGACGTATCTCGCCGAGATTAGATTTATAACCTCATGTGGAACCCATAAGCGATCTCCGGGAGCTGGAGGGGGAAATAAATAGAAAGGCACCACGCCTAGTGGAATGTATAGTCATCATCCTTCATGCAGCTATCCACCTGAAGTCCAATCCAACTCTTCTTCCACTTCCACCCGAGGTCGTCCTGCCGTCAGCTCTTCTAATTACCTCCCCGTAAACGGTAAAGCCACTCCCGGAGATCGTGGCGAAGATGGAAATAGTGATTGGACCTCAAGTGGAACCCGTAGCTGATCTCAGGGAAGCGGAGGGGGAAGTAATTAGAAGAGCTGACGGCAGGAATGGACCTCGGGTGGAGAGCTGTCTGCAAGACGAAGATAAGGTTGGATATGAGGTTATGGATTGGACATCGAGTGGAATAGATGGGGATTAGACATGTAATATTATATTATATATATTGTTTTATGTATACAAACCTGGTATATTATTTGTCATTGTATGTTGTAAATTGGGTGAGTTGGATTGATTGCGATGATATAGATTAGGATCGAAATAGGTGATATTATTACGATAGTTTTTAAGATATTCATCATAGAGTGGTATGATAGCTTTCATATATTGTATTTTATCATTAGGTTTATAATAGATCAATTGATCATTATAAGATTGTTTATTATATAGATTATTACTAAAGAAATAATTATTATCATCAATATGTGATGATTGTATATTATAATCATTATTATATTGATTTAATAATAATGGTAATGGTTGTTTATTAATACAATCTAAATTTGTAGGATAATTAATTTTTGATGATGTAATTCTATTAATATTAAAATTATTATTATTATCACCTAATGTTTCTTTAGTAAAATCATTCATTGATTTTATAATTTCACGATATGTTATATTGGATAAATATTTATTATTATTATCCTATAATAAGATTAATGATATGAATATGAAATGAAAATGAAAATAAACCTCTTTGTTATTATCATCAACTTGTTGTTGTAATTGTTGTTGATGATGTTGTAGTTGTTGTTGTTCAATATCTTTATGATCCATTTTATATATTTTATTTCAAGATAATAATATCAATTATCAAATTATTAATATAAATACATCAAAATATGATTTATTATATAATATAATCTAATAATTCTTTATAATTATTCATACAAAATAACAACATTACAATTAATAATACTTTAATAATTATATTAATATCAATAATAAATTAAATTATAATATATATATACAATTAACATTATTAATTCATACTATATTCATTTAATATTTATCAACCTCTTTATAATAAGAGATTATTAGTTAATATACATTAATTATAAATATATATAGAATACGAGACATGTAAAATAAGTACACGTCTACATTAACTGCATTGTAAATATAATATTATTATATATAATAGCTACTAAATATACCAATATTTTTATATATGATTAATTATATATGTATGTATGTAATTATATCTAAACTAAATCTAATTATTATTATATAATATTATTATATATATATTATAAATATATAATCATATTATATAATTTTTTATATTATTTTATAATCTGTCATGTATTATATAATTTATTTATAAATTATATACCAAATATCGATTTTTATCATTTTATAATTTATACACTCTATTATTTATAAACTCTAATTGGATTCTTTTATAATTAATTATAACTTATAATAATCTATATATATATCTATAGATGCAATTGAATTATTATATTAATTCATATATATGATTCCTTGTTGGGTATCATGTACCTATTATATATACCACCCCTAATCATAACCTATTCTAAATGTGTATACATAAAAATGCTATTCATTCTAATAACTTACTATAACACTAGTTATATCTCAATAGTTGATCATATTTAATCACTACTAACCATATCACATCCTCAACTCACCATTAATCATAAATCAAAATGACATCAACAAGTTCCAGAGACTAGTAAGTAATATGTACTCTATAATCTACATTAAATTTTAATGCAATGTGTAAAGAAATAAACATATTTCATAATTATATTATATACCTTCAGCGATCATTTGTTCAAACTTGTACTAGTCGGTGATAGTGGAGTTGGTAAATCATGTCTTTTACTCAGATTCGCAGTATTATATACAATTTTATAACCTAAATTATTTTAAATATAGGATGATTCATTTACCGATAGCTATATTACCACAATCGGTGTTGATTTTGTGTGTCTTGGTGAGGTTATAAATACATATAATCATACACAGAGGTTCAAAACCGTAAATGTCAATGGTAAACGTATAAAATTACAAATCGTATGCATTATCCAATGTAAATCCTCATTCATGCACCTTTAGTGGGATACAGCCGGGCAAGAAAGATTTCGCACAATAACATCTACCTAT
The DNA here is from genome assembly GCA_020283715.1 of Cytauxzoon felis. Lineage (NCBI taxonomy): Eukaryota > Apicomplexa > Aconoidasida > Piroplasmida > Theileriidae > Cytauxzoon > Cytauxzoon felis. Next base: position 2,480 of record JAIQCW010000005.1, read on the forward strand.
TATCGTGGTGCCGATGGTATCATTATCGTATACGATGTTACCGATAAGGTCCGTTTTGTCACAATTTTGCACACTATATTAAATTTTACACCGAATTTTACACCAGTATTTTATCATTGTCACTCCACTCGAGGTCCAATCACTATCATCTACTCTTCCACTCGCCGTGGAGGCCTCTTTTAATTACCTCCCTCTAAAGAGTATAGCCACTCCCATAGATCGTGGCATGTTCAGTCATTGGACCTCGAGTTGTAACAAAATACCCTACATTTATATATAGACATCATTTGAGCATGTGGGAGACTGGTTGAGTGAGATTAATAAATACGTATCTGACGATACATGTAAATTATTATTGGGTAATAAATGTGATGTATTGGAATCCAGGGATGTTAATAATTCAGATGTTGTTGTATGTTGATCTGATGATGAATTTAATCATTTAGAAATTATCTAATGAGACCGATATCCCTACAATGGAAGTCTCCGCCAAGACTAGCGAAAATGTTGAAAAGGTAAGACGAAATATTACTAGACTCCCCATTTATAATACCCCCATAATTAGGCATTTATGTCAATAACAAAAAAACTCGTTGAAATTAAAGCGTATGTTCAATGTATAAATATTTATAACCACAACAGTAAACAAGAACCAGATAATAATGCTAGAAGCAAAATCACATTAAGTGATTCATGTAGAGGTGAATATCTGAATCTCTGTTCTATAATTACATCTGCAGGATATTTATCAGGTCTACAAGGTAAATTATGCTGCAATTAATTTGTTACACTGTAAAATACATTTAATTTATGAATTGGTAGCCTGTAATCTGCTGTTTTTATTATAAAATTTGAGAGATTTGTCCTCAATTCATAGACTGTTTTAAGATTTAAAGTAAAATTAATAAAATAAATTGTTATAAAGTGGGGTTTATGTGAATATTTAATTTTCACTTTATATTAATTTTAAATTTAATAAAATTGTATAATATTATCATTTATATCAAATCTATAATTTTTTATGGTGTGAAATATAATAGATATGTATAAAATTAATGGGGTCATTATGAAAATTTTGTGGTGCTAACCCGATAATTGTGGTGCTAATAAAGTTATGAATTGAGAATATATAATTATGATACAATATAATATAATTTCAATTAGTATGTAATTATTTATAATGTTTCCAATACAAATCTATAATTTAATTAATTTTTAAACAGATTAAATCACAATAATAATGGTTAGTATCCAATTGAATGATAGAATTGGATACATTTAGTAATGTTTACAGTAAATTATCATTAATTTACCATAAATATTTATACTAATTTTTGTGTTTATAAAGGTGCTAGTGATTATACATATTACAAGAGAGGGAATACATGGACGGAAGTAAGTATATCTAAAGGTCCTGAGGAACCTGGAGTTGCTGATGAACTTAACAATGAATTTACTAATATCATCGATAAATACGAAGTTAAGCTTGAAAATACTGGGTCTTCATACAAAGCACGTCCTCAGAATCCCGGTACAATCACTGTTTCACCAGTAACTCAAGAAGGTGGTACTCAAACATATAAAGGTTTTAAACATAACATAAATAGTAAAGTTGTAAATCGTATGACTATACATGGACAGATAGTAGATATTCCAGATTTGCAGAGTGGTGGAACTATTACTGGTAAACAATTTGTATATGTATATTTTCACAATACGGATACAAATTATGAGAGACCTTATTTAATATGTTTAACAGACAGTACTGTTAATACTAAAACGTGGTATGAACGTACGGGAACCGCAAGTACTGGATATACATGGAACACTACTACCGATTTTGATAACGAAAATCCAGATACTATTAGCGTCGGATTTGAAAATAACCTAAATGGAATTAAAAGTAACCTTGGTACTGATACAGGTTATACTCCGTTAGATTCTGTTGAAATTGATATAAGTACGGCACCTACTCAGGAAAATGCCGCTAATGGAGGTAAATATATGTCGGGAGGTATAACAATTGAAGTGACGAAACAAGATGTTGGAACATGGAAGCGTTATAAACATTCCAATACTGATGGATTTACTCTTAAGAAGATAACCCACAGCGATAAGGATATGACTGGAACTGGACAAAACGCATTGACTGGTAATATGAATAAGCCAATTGGTTCTCAGGGTGCTATATATGTTTATTATGACGCGGGTGGCGCTAACTTACATCAGCCCAAAGTAATATGTATATCAACTGGCAATCCTGAAGATCCTACGAAGAATACCTGGTACGTGGCAGGTGCTAATGAAAGTAGTTGGGTTTTTCAGTCTAATGGTATAAATGGTAAGAGAAAAATAAGTGAGGTCACTGCATCAAACCTTACAACAGCTACACAAAATAGTAGACTTACCGTTGAAGGCTCCAATTATGTAATTAAATTAGACAAGAGACCTAACACTAATAATATTCGTTACAGAACTAAGGATAAAGATGTTACTGTTTCACAGGCACCTGGTACTAAAGTACCTTCAGGATATATAGCATATGAGCATCAAGTTTCAATTTCTGGTAGAAATAAAATTATACTTCAACACAATGGCAATAAGTTAAGAGAAGTTGAAGTAAATCAAACTCAGACTGTATCTAAAATCTTCGTATATTATAAACAGCCTGAAGATGATAAGCATGAGTTTCCATTAATTGTATGTGTTAAAAAAAGCGGTGGTTCACCGCCCCAGACATATTATAAGAGAGGGAATGAGTGGAAGGGCGACGACCAAGAACTTAATGAGATAGATCCAGATAACCCAGGCACTACTAATCTTCCTAAACTTCGAAGTAAACTTGAGGAACTCAAAGATAAATATGATATTAATATTGAACACACTAAGACTGATTCAGGTCAGAATACATATAGAGCAAGTGCTGATGGCCAAGAAATTATTGTTGCTGAAACTACTGATACAAATAAAGTACCAACTGGTTATATTAGATATGATCATAAACCCAAGAATATCGCTACAACTCCTACATTCAAATTAGGTCTAGTTAGACATAACGACATTTTATTGAATGGAATAGAATATGGTCAACTAGTCACAGCAGTTTATGTGTATTATCATACTAGTGATAATACTGAACATCAATTCCCATTAATTGTTTGTGTTAAGACAAATAGCGGTCAGACATATTATAAGAGAGGGAATACTTGGGATGGCAATGATACTACACTTAATCAAATAGATCCAGAAAGTCCAGGTACTCAACTTACTACACTTGGAAATAAACTTGGTGAGGTTGAAGGGAAATTTGAGGTTAAACTTCATTAAGCCATTGATGTTTAAGAAGTGTTTTAGCTGTGCATCGTTCGTTTGGTGTAATCTTCAATATACAGGATATAAAATTTGTCAATTCATAAGCATCATTCTCATTCAACTTGTACTTATTAATCAATACCGATTCCAATGGCCACCTCTTTATCCTGTTTATGTTCCATAACTTCAATACCTAAAAAAATTATTATCAAATGACATCACAATTGTAACCATTGTCTTCTTCCAGTCTTCTCCACGTGAGGTTAGAACCTTCCCTTCCACTTGCCATGGTGGCTCTCTTATTTACTTCCCCCTCCGCTTCCCTGAGATCAGCTGCGGGTAGTCCACTTGAGGTTGCATCACTACCCTATTCACTGCCACGATCTCCGGGAGTGGCTTTACTCTTTAGAGATAAGTAAATAGAAGAGCTGACGGCAGGACGACAAGAGTTGGATTGGATCTCAGGTTTACCTCTAACTATATTCATTGTGCAACAAACCTTGGTTCTTTTTCCTTCGTCTAGCATTCGTTTAGGTATTGGTCCGAGTAACTCGACAATCTATAACGATGTTTCATCATTATATATAATAAGCTTACCAATTGTAGATGATTAAGATCTCTTTCATTTGAGTTGTTCCCTCTTGGATCGAATAGATAGTCTCCTGTGACTAGTTCGAATACTGTACATGCTAATGACCATAAATCTGCACTCTGACCGTAGCCACACTTTAGAATTGTTTCAGGTGCTCTATATTGTCTTGTTTGTATCTCTTCTGTAAAATGTTTATTTGTCCAACATGCGTTTCCTAAATCGCATATTTTAAATTTGGCATCACTACGTGTAAATACATCTATATACGCTGGCTTTATTTTAATTTTACCCTCCATTGTCCCCACAACAACATGGGGTTTTATAACTTTATCCCCGACAAAATTCTTAATACCGATGCTACTTATGACATATGGGTGATATAATGAAGCATCTAGTGTCTGTTTGGATTTATGTAAGAGTTTATTCATGCAATGGAATGGTATATGATGGTACGGTCTTTTATATAGTGTATCTTGTATAGCATTTAAGTCATTATATGTTGTTAATGTTGATGGATCACTTAAACTTGGTCTAATGGTATTTTTAACATATGGTACATTCATATCTACATTACTTTCCCCCATAATAAGTGGTGTACATTTAGATAACGGGGATGTTACTAGAATATTTTCGGGCTTAAGATCAGTATGTATAATATTACAAGTGGTATGTAGATAATCTAATCCTATTAATATATCTTTGGTAATTTTACGTACTAAATTTAATGGTACACCCTGAAATTTATATAACTTTATCAAAGTTAATAAATTTGGCCCCATAACTTCAAATACTACACATACATGTTCACCATTTGGACCCTTGATTATAAAATGATCCAAATATGATACCACATTAGATGCCCCATATTCATGGGTTTTATTATCCCCACATTTAACTTTATTTAATAATGAAATTTCATCATAAACAGCTTCAGTATGTATAGGAGCACTTCGTTGTATTTTTATAGCGACAAAAGTTGGTGGTTTACAATCTAATTTTGCAGCTAACCAAACTGTAGAAAAATAACCCCATCCTAATTTAGCCTCTATACGATAAATACCATTATATACATCACCTATATTTACAGGATGATAACCACCCGGCACATATCCCTTGGATTCTTCACTATCACTACAATCGAAATTATCGCTATAATCCCCATCATGAAGAATAGATGAAGTTGGAGTGGAGGAAGAAGAGATCATATCATCTGCAAACACATCTTTATACTTGGTCTGTTTACTATACTCTGTAAAATCTCCATCATCCTCACTTGTAGTATCACTACTCTCATCTTCATCAAATATATCCTCTTCTTCCTCATTCATATATCCTTCATGATTTACTACAGTGAATTCCTCTCCATCGGAAGTAATACTTATACCAGAAGACGAAGTACATTCTGTAGTAGCATCATTAAGACTAGTACCCCTCAATGTAGTAATCAACTCGTCAACCAACCCGTCATTTTGAGGGTCATTCATATCCAACACACGTGAAGGATGTAAAATTAAACGAATATATAAATTTAACTATTAAATTGATACATATTATAGAAATTTGATACAATCACATGAAAAATACAATTTTATTACTTCATTATAATTTTATTTAGTCCGACCTCTGACATCAATCCTAGGAATACACAGTTGTGTCAAAAAAAAAATCGCGAATATATATTACATGAATAAACTATATACAACATATTACAAATAATTTACTTTAAAACAATAATCATACTTCAACAATGGTATACTTCATCTATCAATTTCAATGCTTAGACAGATCCCCACGTATAGACTTCATATCATTTATATTTTGACACTAGATGACAACAACCTGCAGTAGTTGAGTATTTATATACACATATTTAAATTATTTCACTTGAGATGGTTTAATTACTTGGATTATCGTTATTTATCATGGAATCCTTACCATTGGTGAATACGGCGTGTAGGATACTCAAGATATTTAGTATTAAATGTATATTGTCATCGCTAATTATAATCTTTTGTGGTCAATCTGACTGTTGGAAGGGAACATTTCCCTACTCATCGCATTTAAACATCGATAAGACACCATTTAACGTTCCTTACAATAAGAATGTTAAGCCTTGTAACATATTCGTCCGTGATTTTAAGACGCATGCATTTGAAGGACTCAGTGATAAAGTTTTGGATTTTAAAAATGTGATAAAGGATAAATTGGGGTTGTCTAATGAGATGTCTAAGGTGGATAAGGGTGAAGTAACCCCTTATAATCCATCTGAGTATGATTTATCAGCATCTGGTAACGCTACAAATGTTAATGTCACTGAAGAAACTACATACCCATTTCAAGCGGAAGTTAGTCGTGTCATGGATATCATTGTCAATTCATTATATACCGATCGCGATATTTTCTTACGTGAACTTGTCTCAAACGCCGCTGACGCGTTGGATAAGAGAAGAATTAAAGCCGATCCTGAGGAGAAGATTTCTAAAGAAGCTTTCGGTGGTATACGTATTCGACCAGATAAATCTACCAATACACTCATCATTGAAGATGACGGTATCGGTATGACCATGGATGAACTAAAGAATAATCTCGGAACAATTGCCGAATCCGGCACCGCCAAATTTTTAAAACAGGTTTGTTAATGTTTAAGAATACATTGAAATTTATACCACAACTTACACCCGAGGTCCAATACATCTGAGGTTACATTCCTGCCGTCAGCTTATCTATTTACTTCCCCCTTCGCTTCCCTGTGATCAGTTGTGGGTTCCACTTGAGGTCCAATACTCACTACTTTCTTTACCGCCACGATCTCCGGGAGTGGCTCTACTCTTTAGAGATAGGTAATTAGAAGAGCTCCATGCAATGGGAAACGAATGTAGACTGGAAGAGAATTGGATTGGACATCGGGTGGAATGTATAACATTAATTTATATTGTTTTCATTTATATTTTTTTATATAGTTGGAATCTGGTAAGGATGAGTCGAATTTAATTGGTCAGTTTGGTGTTGGATTTTATTCGGCATTTTTGGTTGCTGATAAGGTTGAGGTATTTTCAAGATCTTATGGTAATGAGGGTGGGGCTATATATCGTTGGAAATCTGATACAAAGGGTACTTTTAGTATAGGTCAAGTTGATGATGAAGCTGTTAATAAAGATTTTATGCCATGTGGTACAAGAATTGTATTACATTTAAAACCAGAATGTGATGATTATCTTGAAGACTATAAACTTAAAGAATTATTACGTAAATATTCAGAATTTATTAGATTCCCCATACAGGTATATTGAATTATGGGGATTTTTAACAACGACTGGAAATGATTAAACATAAATTATGAATAACATTGTTGTTCCTTGAATGAACCCACAAGGAAGCCTATGTTTATTTTGATTTTATTTTCTTAAATGATCCAGTTATTTACCCCATAACATTATTTATTTAATAATTTTAGGTATGGGTAGAAAAGGTAGAATATGAACGTGTACCCGATGAAAGTACCGCAGTAGAAGGTAAACCTGGTCGTTACAAAACCGTAACAAAAAAACGACATGAATGGGAAATCGTTAATACACAAATGCCCATCTGGAGAAGAAATCAATCCGATATACGACCAGAAGATTATGTCTCATTCTATAAATCCACCTTCAAGGTTTGTTGACATGAATGAACATAGTGAACACTCTACCTGATGTACAATCCTCGTCCCCTTCCACTTCCACCTGAGGTCCATCTTTTCCATTGCATGGAGCTCTTCCATTTACTTCCCCCTCCGCTTCCCTGAGATCAGCTACGGGTTCCACTTGAGGTCTCCACTCGAGGTCAATTATTAGTAATTTCACATGTCTAATTTCATGTCCAAATTTTGAAGGAATTTCATCATTTCTGTGGAAACTACTGAAGATAACTCAATAAATATTGGATGAATCATAAATGTCAATACCTCATTGAAAAGGAATTTGATGATTCTATTGAATTTACTAATCCTAATTTAATTCCAATTTATATTCATTGAGATGTCCCTTCAAACATAGATCCCGTCACTTTAACCTTATCTCGACGAGATTAGTAATTAACCTCAAGTGGAACCTGGAAGCGATCTACGGGAGCGAAGGGGGAAATAAATAGAGAAGCTGTCTGCAAGATGAGTGGAACAGAGGTGGATTGGACATCATGTCTTGTACTCATTATTTTCGTTTGAGTTTTAATATATGATTAATGTGTATATTGAATTATAGGCATATGATGATCCACTATCGTATATTCATTTTAAAGTGGAGGGTCAGGTTGAATTTAGTTGTTTATTATTTGTTCCTGGTTCATTACCTTGGGAGTTATCTCGTAACATGTTTGATGAGGAATCTCGTGGTATACGTTTATATGTTAAGCGTGTATTTATTAATGATAAATTTTCTGAAGCGGTTCCACGATGGTTAACATTTGTTAGAGGTGTAGTTGATAGTGATGAATTATCATTAAATGTTGGTCGTGAATATTTACAAAAATCTAAAGCTCTTACAGTTATTAATAAGAGGATAGCTACAAAAGCTATTGATATGTTAAAGAATATGAAATCATCAAGTCCAGAGAGATTTTTAAAATTTACAGATAATTTTGGTAAATATATAAAGATTGGTGTTGTTGAAGATCGTGAAAATCAACAAGATCTTGCATCATTAGTATCATTTTATTCAACAAATTCAGATACTACTAAGGTTACATTAGATGAATATATTGATAGGATGAAACCAAATCAACCAGCAATATATTTTTTAACTGCTGATAGTATATCATCTGCAAAAAATTCTCCATCATTAGAGAGATTAAAATTATTAAATTATGAGGTATTATATGCATTAGAACCTATTGATGAATTTTGTTTATCATCATTAGCTGCTTCTAAATATAAAAATATACTTATATTAGATGTTAATAAATCAGATTTAAAATTAGATGATGTTAATAATACATCTAATAATACTATTACTAATAGTAATTCTACATCTAATGATGATAATACATTAATACCATCATCTGATCCTATAGAATTTGAATCATTATGTGGATGGCTTAAAGGATTATTTCATGATCGTTTACATGATGTTAAAGTCAGTACAAGATTAATAGAATCACCAGCACTTCTAGTACAAACAGATTTTGGTCTTTCACCATCTATGCAAAAATATATGAAACAACAAGCTACATCAGCTGGTATGTCTGATACAGAATTATTTGGTACATCAATGGTAAGTAAACCAGTATTAGAAATTAATACATCACATCCAATCATTAAACATCTAAATGATATGGTCAAAAATGATAAATTATCCAATGTACCAAGAGATATGGCAAAACAATTACTAGACGTAGTATCAATTCAAGGAGGTTATACCATCGAAGACCCAAGCATCTTCGCCAAAGGTGTACTCTCACTCATGCAAAGAGAAGCTTCCAACTACTTCAAAACCGAAATCACCAATAATAACACAAACTAATCTCTTAATATAACACAACCAAGTACAATCCGCCTTGTCTTCCACTTCTACCTGAGGTTACAGCCTTATCTTCATCCTGCCGTCAGCTCTTCTAATTACCTATCTCTAAAGAGTAGAGCCACTCCCGGAGATCGTGGCGATAGTAATGATTGGACCTCAAGTGGAACCCGTAGCTGATCTCAGGGAAGCGGAGGGGGAAGTAAATAAGAGAGCTGTCTGCAAGACGAAGATAAGGCTGTAACCTCAGGTGGAGGGTGAAGAAGAGTTGTTGTGTATTAGACTCGAGTTGTGATGGAAGACAGTATTGTATTAATTAATTAGTGTATAAAAAATCATTTAGTGTGGATATTTATCAAGTATATATATTTATTTATTTGTATAGTGTGTTTATCTTCACAATGATGTGAGTGCATTAAATGGTTGATTTCATAAATTGTGATTGATATTTTTAATAAAATTGAGGGAAAATCCTCATGATCATGGGAAAAAATTCCTTATTTGTATTGGAGAGTTGATTTTTTTTGGATCGTTGTATATGTAATTATAAATTTTGGGTATGATATCGAATAGGAAATTGAATATGTTTGTGATTCTTTATAGATGGTGAATTTGAGTAATAATGCGATGGATAGTGATGTATTGAATGGTGGTTATAGTATAGTAAAGATAGGTGATAGGGATAAGAGGAAGTTATTAGTATCGAAGTTATTGAGGACGGGTATAGGTAGATTGGATAGTGAATCATTTATAAAGAGATGTAATTATTTACGTGAGATATTTATGGATCCACAGAGGCGTCATGTATATGAATGGACGATATTGGAGAAGAAGATATTGATGTTGGATTGGTATCATAATCCATCATTATATGAGAATTGGAGACCATCAGAGACGGAGGATATGATGAATAGATTTTTTTCTAATATAATATATAATTATAGTCAATTATCTATAATAAATATAGGTACAACTATAATATTTTGTCGTCTATTAGATGAATATATAAGATATATAAATGGTATATATCAATATATAGTAATAATATTACGTTATAATGATTACGATGGTAAATATTATGATGAATTAAAGATAGGTTTAATATATAGAGGTGATGAAAAATATGAATTTATAAATAATTTCCCAAAAATGTTATTAAAACAACCAAATTTATATGATTATCAATGTATATTTGATGGTATATCAATATTATTATATACAAAATCTATTAATGAATATGAAATATTAGAACCATGTGATAATTGTAAAAATAAATTTACATATTTATATACACCAAAAATTACATTTGATAAGACTATAATATCATTTGAAATTACTACTACATTAATTAATGGTAATAAAAATTATTTAATTATATTAAAAATGTATGATTATACTATACGTTTATATAATATTACTAATTTAATTGATATTACTGGTAAATTATGTAATGATTGGTTAAAAGTATATCAATCATATATGAAAAAATTACATTCTAACAGCAGCAATAATAATAATAATTTCTGCACTGGTTGTATATTAAATGATAATGATTTAGATATTATTAAAAATATACATAATCAATCATTAGAATTTAATGAAAATAATACTCCACAATTTAAAGAATTTTTTGGTCTAATTAAACCTGATTATAATAATATTAAAAGTGTAGCCATTAAAAAAGAATCATTACAAACCGGTATCAAATTTATATATACATCTATATTATCAGATCGTATTGTATTACCTACATTTATCACAGCTGTAGGACATAATGCATGCATCTGGGATCTCAACTCAAACTCCAATCTACCCATCTTCAATATGACATTCCCACATAATGTCATACCTACAGATGTCTCAGCTTCAATAGGTATCACCAAAAATCAACTTACACTCAAACAAAACATCTATATACACTCACATGATATCTATACCTGCGATGATCATGGATTCATACGCTTGTGGAAATTATTCGATAATAATACCCCAGATGATGTTATATCCACCGCTCCACCTGAGGTTACAACCACCTCTCTTCGTCCTGCCGTCAGCTCTTCCAATTCACTCCCCGTAAACGGTAATGCCACTCCCGGAGATCGTGGCGGTGAGAAGGTTAGTGATGGATCATCCATCATAGGAATGATGGATGATGGTTCTAAGGATGTATTGGATGTAACCTCAAGTGGAATACCCGTAGCTGATCTCAGGGAAGCGGAGGGAGAACTAAATAGAGAGGCCACCACGGCGAGTGGAAAACAAGGTGGAGTTAGTGATGTAACCTCGGGTGGAAGAGAAGTTGTTGGGAATGATGAATCTGCTATGGAGGTTGATATTGAATTGAAAAATTCATTATCTTCTGATAATGATGATATTTTTCCTGATGTATGTGCATTACCTCATGCTGTATTAAAGCTTGATGTGGTATCATTATTATCTATAGATGTGAATAGGCGTTATCCTCATTTGATATTGATAGGTTGTGATAGTGGTAAAATAAAGATATATAATGTATATACACAATGTTATAGTTCATTGAATGATAATAATGATTTATTAAGATTTATGATTTTACCAAGTTATTTAACTAATAATGTTTATGAGTATTTAAATTGGTATCATCCTGTTATTAAAGTTCGTTGGATTAATAATGTATTTGTTTATTGTCAATATAGTGAACCATATTATATAAAAGAATCTACTAATTCATCTACTGTAGCTATATGGAATGTATCTAAAGATATATTTGATCGTAATGATGCATTTTTATCTAATAAATATTGGTCACAAAGTACAGATACTAATTTTAATTCTAGACATTTAGGTTCTAGATTATTATGTTTATATGGGGGACATTATGGTAGTATAGGTGGAGTTTTATCATCAGATGTTATATGGTCTAGAAAATATGGATTAATGTGTATATCATCTGATTCTATAGGACAATTACATTGGTATAAACCAGGTATATGGACTTGGGGTGATTGTGATGATAAATTATGTACAGCTAGAATTACTAATGATCTTAATTTCCATGAAAATATATTAGCAATAGTACAAAGAGAATATAATTATTTACATAATAATAATCATGATGAAAAAAACCCAACATTACAAATAAATTCATCAAATGTTAGGAAAAATCGATCCAATTATTCAAATTTTGTCAAAATTGCACAAGATACAATTAATTCAATCAAAAATAATAATAAATTATCAAATGAATTCAATAATCTACCAATTTGGTGCAAAAAAAGCACTTAAATTAACCAATGAAGAAGAAAAATTTATGAAACTCATGCAAAAAACCATCAAAGAAAGAGAAATCAATGAACATATACTACTCGATACACCCATCACCAGACCCATCATCGATACATGAATCATCACATCATGAAATGCAGCTACCATCCACCTGAGGTCCAATCCAACTCTTCATTCCACTCTCCGTGGTGGCCTCCACCTGAGGTCGTCCTGCCGTCAGCTTCTCTATTTAATTGTCCCTTCGCTTCCCGTAGATCAGCTGCGGGTTCTCCACTTGAGGTTAGATCCTCACTACCTCCGCCACGATCTCTGGGAGTGGCTCAACTCTTTAGAGATAGGTAATTGGAAGAGCTGTCTGCAAGACGAAGGAACGCCCAGTGGAAGACGAGTTGGATTGTACTTCAGGTAGAGAGTTGTCTACATGGCAAAATAATGTTATATTAATCTTCGATATTGGGATAATTTAAATAGTAATAAATAACATTTTGTTAATATGATTTAATTCTAGTATATATTTATTCATGTGTGATTGTGTATATGGTTACCCTATTGTGTATAGATGATGATAGATATATGTGTATATTACGTATAAAAATGTAGTTTGTTATTTTTTTCCGCTCGGAAATAATGTTTTTGGATAATAATGATAGAAGATGGAATTAATTAAGCATATGAAATTGGGTAATGATGAATCGACTAATGGTCAAGAATCTCAGGAGACAAGTACCGGTTTTAATTTCTTGGATATTTTTAGTAGATTTACAAATCTGTCATCACCAAATGTAAAAAATGATGTGGAATCATCAAAATTACCTACCACTAGTGAAACTACTACAGTATCTACATCGTTGTCTAACGTATTGCAGAAGAAGGAATTAGTACCATCAACTATAAATAAATGTACTATAGAAGGAGTACAATTTGATGTTATGGGCAGTACTGATATATCACGTGTAGCTGAATTAGAGATACAAAAACGTGAATTATATTATTATCTAACCAATAAACCATTCCCTCTAGGGGTATTAGATAATAAATTAGGTAATTATCTCTACATTTACTTCATATATATATCACATATCATACAGGATGTAATAGAAGTGATATGTCATGTGAAACTTGTGGTAAAGGCCTATTAGAATGCGTTGGTCATTGGGGTTATATCAAGTTGGAATTACCAGTATTTCACGTTGGATTTTTCAAGTACATCATACAAATCTTATACTGCATATGTAAAAAATGCTCTTGTCTACTATTACCAGATGAATCAATATCTAAACTTCAAGAAGTACATAAACGCTCCATAGGTTTGTTATAACAAATACAATGATCAATCATCCACCCGAGGTCCAATCCAACTCTCTTGGTCTTGCCGTCAGCTCTTCCATTTACCTATCTCTAAAGAGTAAAGCCACTCCCGGAGATCGTGGCAGAAGTCGGTGATTGAACCTCATGTCTATATTAATCCATGCGATTTTGTTACTTTTTTCACATATAGATGACCCATTGTTGAAGCCATTATTATTCAAGAGGATATTGCAGGAGTGTAGAAAAATAACAAAATGTCCGAAATGTAACGCTCCTCAGGGCGTTATTCGTCGCATAGTTAAGCCATCATTAGATCAATTCATGAAGTTAAAACATGTTGTAAAGTATAAAGAAGGTGGTAAAATGCAGGTTTGTTGAATGATAATCTATAAAACAATAATCTCTAATCTTATAATAGACGCTAGAAGAAGAATTAAACCCACTTGTTGTCAGACAATTATTCGAAGCTATCGATCCCACACATTCACGAATATTAAGCATCGTACACCCAGAAAAACTCATCATCACCAATCTATCGGCACCACCTGTATGTTTATCCCAATGAAGTATAAACACCCCACCTGAGGTCCAATCCACCTCTCCATTCCACTCTTTTCATCCTGCCGTCAGCTCCTCCTATTTACTTCCCCCTTCGCTTCCCGTAGATCACTTTCGGGTGTTCCACTCGAGGTCCTGTAATTATCTCCACCTCTCTTGCCACGATCTCTGGGAGTGGCTATACTCCTTAGAGATAGGTAAATAGAGAAGCTCCATGCAATGGAAAAGATGGACCTCAAGTGGAGTAGAGAAGGTAGTGTTGTAACCTCATGTGGAGTCTCATCATTGTTTGACGATTTGATTATATGATAATATAGAATTGTATACGTCCTTCTGTATCGATAGAGGGTCAGGGTACGACTGAGGATGATTTGACTTGTATATTTTCTGATATAGTAGAGGTGATTTGAGTTTAAATTTATATATAAATTTATTTTATAGTTGAATAGTGTTGTTAGGACTCATATTGGTAATGGTTTACAGACTAATAGATTTATTGGTAATTGGCAATTTTTACAATTGCAATGTACAAGATTGATAAATGCTGAGGCACCTGCTGTATCACAATTATTAGCTTCTAAAAATATATCAAAACCTGGTAGGGGTATATGCCAAAGATTAAAAGGTAAAGAAGGTAGATTTAGAGGTAATTTATCTGGTAAAAGAGTAGATTTTTCGGCAAGAACAGTAATATCACCTGATCCTAATGTTGGTATTGATGAAGTTGTAGTACCTGAATGGATAGCTAGAAGATTAACATTTCCTGAACGTGTTAATGAAAATAATATAAATATATTACGTAAAGCTATTATGAATGGTATATCTATATGGCCAGGTGCATCATATGTACATAAATTAGATGGTGGTAAATGTAGTTTAAGATTTGCTAATCCAAAACATATAGCAGATAATTTACAAATAGGTGATATAGTAGAACGTCATTTATGGAATGGTGATGTTGTTATATTTAATAGACAACCATCATTACATAGATTAAGTATAATGGCACATAGAAGTCGTGTTATGAAAGGTTCAACATTTAGATTTAATGAATGTGTATGTCAACCTTATAATGCTGATTTTGATGGTGATGAAATGAATTTACATTTACCACAAACTTATGAAGCTAAAGCTGAATCATTACATCTATTAAGTGTATTAAAAAATTTAACTACACCTAAAAATGGTGAACCTTTAATAGCTGCTGTTCAAGATTTCTTATCTGCAAGTTATTTATTAACTTCTAAAGATAGATTTATTACAAGAAAACAAATTTGTCAAATCTGCTGCTATTTTACAGATTCTATTTTACATATCGATCTACCACCACCCGCAATCATATATCCAGTCATGCTCTGGACCGGTAAACAAATCTTCAATCTATTACTAAGACCTAATAAAAATAGCAAAGTCATCATCAATTTCGAATGCAAAGAAAGAGAATTCCAAGGATACACATATAAACATACTCCACCTGAAGTTACCCCCACCGAAAGTAATACAACCTCTGTTCCACTCGGCGTGGAGGCCTCTTCCAATTACCTATCTCTAAAGAGTAAAGCCACTCCCGGAGATCGTGGTGATGTGGGGGATAGTGGGGATTCTGGTGATAAAAAACACTATAAAAACAAGCCACCCCATGATTTAGATAAAAAACACCATAATGATCCCCATAATTTATCAACTGGGACATATAATATTAAACTGGAAGAAAAAACCTCGAATGTAGTAGATGCAACCTCAAGTGGAGAACCCGCAGCTGATCTCAGGGAAGCGGAGGGGGAAGTAAATAGAGAAGCTGACGGCAGGAATGTAACCTCAGGTGTATCATCGACTGAGTGTGATAAAATTGTTGATCTTCATCCATGTATGTGTCCTAAGGATGGTTACGTGATATTTCATCATTCTGAATTGATATGTGGTTCATTGGGTACAAAATCATTGGGTGCATGTAAGAATGGTTTATTTTATCAATTATTAACTAAGAATAATTCACATATTGCAGCAGAATGTATGTTAAGATTATCTAAATTAGCAAGTCGTTGGTTACCAGATTTTGGTATGACTATTGGATTAGATGATGTTACACCCAGTGCAAAATTAATAAAAAAGAAGAAGGAATTATTACATAATGGTTATATTAATGTTACAAATGCTATTAAAAATTTCAAAAATTTACAAACATATCCTGGATGTACACAAGAAGAAACATTAGAACTACAAGTTAAACATATTTTAGATGAATTAAGAAATGAAGCTGGTAAAATATGTAATTCTAATCTTAATAATGATAATAAACCACTTATTATGTTTAATTCTGGTGCTAAAGGATCATTAATTAACATCGCACAAATGATCTCATGCGTTGGACAACAAAATGTATCCGGACAACGTATACAAAATGGATTCATTGGTAGAACACTACCACATTTTAATATCAATTGTAAAGATGCTAAAAGCCGAGGATTTGTTGCCAATTCCTTCTTCTCTGGACTCGAACCCGAAGAATTCTTCTTCCATACCATGTCCGGACGAGAAGGACTCATCGATACCGCAGTTAAAACATCCGAAACCGGATATATGCAAAGAAGATTAATGAAGGTACGTTTAAACTTTACAATAAATCATTTTCCACGTTTACACCCGCCTCCACCCGAGATCCAATCCAACTCTCTTCCCATTAGGCGTTCCACCTGAGGTCCATCTTTTCCATTGCATGGAGCTTCTCTATTTACTTCCCCCTCAAGCTCCCGTAGATCGCTCTCGGGTTCT
>JAIQCW010000006.1:0-18442 GCA_020283715.1 Cytauxzoon felis
AGGTGGATCACTAAGTTTGCCACTAGGCGTGGTGTCTCTTTATCTTCATCTTCCTTCATTTAATCATTAAATTCCTTTATGGTTGTAAATATATTTATAGGTAATGGAGGATTTGGCGATATGTTATGATCATACTGTTCGTACGAGTGATGGTCAGGTGATACAATTTTTATATGGTGATGATGGTTTATCATCATCTTTATTGATGTCAGATGTAGATATGTATCGTAGTTTACAGCATATAATATCTACGAATCCTATATGTAAGAGGAATCTATTATCATTACGTAGTTATGATAATACATTTGAATTATATCCACCAAATGATATTAAATTATTAATGAATAAAGTAGATTTAATAATTGAAAATGATTTAATTATTAATAATATGCCCCATCAATTAAAAAATAAAGTTAAAACTTATCGTAATTGGTCCAAAGAACCCAATAATAATCCTATTGATAATGATACATGCCAACAATTAAAGAAAAATGTAGCCGCATATATCTCAGTCTATCATGATACCAATAATTATCATCGTAATCTACCACTTTTCCCAGATGAAATCAATAAATGGACAACATTCCTACAACCACTACTCAAAGAATTACTACCCAATGCCATACAACACCACCTCAATCTCTCACATAATGAAAAGGTACGTTTAAACCTTTATAATTCATTTTCCTAATTTCCACCTGAGATCGTCATGCCGTCAGCTCTTTTAATTACCTATCCCTAAAGAGTAAAGCCACTCCCAGAGATCGCTTCCAAGTTATGAACATTCATCAAACTCGTTGAGGAGTATATGAAGCAGTTGAAGGATGCTGAGTGCAAGTGTGAACCACTTACTACCGATGTAATTGGTCTATTATTGTGTTATATAAGAACAATGTTATCGATTATAAATGTAAAAGAATGTTGCAAGTGTTGTATAGGCAAAAAAGAAGGAAACTGCCTAAAGGATATACATATGTATGATATATCTATATAGAGTATATCTCAAGTAGAATACCCGCAGCTGATCTCAGGGAAGCGGAGGGGAAGGTAAATAAAAGAGTTGACGGCAGGACGGACCTAAGTTATCTGTTCCTCAATATAATACTTTTTTATAGCCTACTCATCAAGATGGTACGCATGAGATATTATTTTATGGTGATACGATTGCGAATACATTATATAATTGGTCTAAAAAATTGGAGGAGTATTTGAAATATGATTATACGGAGATGTATAAGGAATATAAGAATTCTAAAATGACATTAGCTCAATTTAGATTGAATAAGATTTGTACAAAATATTGGTTATCGATTGAGCAGATATTTCAATTTATACGTTCATGTTGGAGGGATTATCAGAAGGGTGTATGTGAACCAGGAGAGGCTATAGGTGCATTGGGTGCTCAATCTATTGGTGAACCTGGTACACAAATGACATTGAAGACATTTCATTTTGCTGGTGTTGCATCTATGAATGTTACTTTAGGTGTACCTAGGATAAAAGAGATAATAAATGCTGCTACATGTATATTAACTCCTATAATTGAAGTACCTTTAATAAATAAGAATGATTATAATTTTGCGATGGCTATTAAAGCTAGGATAGAGAAAACTACCCTTGGACAAATATGTAATGATATACGTGAATTATATGCATCAGAATGTATTAAACTTATAATTACATTAAATAGTAAATTAATACAACAATTATTTCTTAATATAAACGCTGAAAAGGTAAGCACTATAATCTTATGGGGATAATTAATAATTATTTTTTTAGATACGTGATGTAATTATTGATCAGGGCACTATAAATAAAATAAAATTGGGTAAACAAAATGTTCATGTATTAGGTAAATGGCAATTATGTATAGATTTACCTTCAACACAACAACAATTTTTCCAACAACATACATTAATTAGTGGTCTATTAGAATTAGTTATTGCTGGTAATAAAAATGTTAAACGTGCTGTAATCAAAAAAGAACAATCATCAGATGGATATCAATATCAAATCGCTATCGAAGGTTATGGATTACAAGAAATTATGGGGTCATATGGGGTAGAATATACAGCAGTGAAGAGTAATCATGTGATTGAAGTAGCAAAGGTATGATGGCGTTGAAATGTTACTACATATTTACACATATATCTTCTTTAGGTACTTGGTATAGAGGCAGCAAGGAGTGTAATAATAAGTGAGATACAAAAATGTATGGATGCATATTCGATTGATATAGATGGACGTTATATGAAATTATTAGGTGATGTAATGACATTTAGAGGTGAAGTTATAGGTATAAATAGATTTGGTATACAAAAAATGCGTGCATCAACATTAATGTTAGCATCATTTGAAGAGACAAATGAACATTTATTTGAAGCAGCCGTACATCATCGTAAAGATCCAATCAAAGGTGTAAGTGAATGTATAATTATGGGAAAACCAATTTCACTCGGTACTGGATCATTCGATATACTCTTAAAAACCTGAATATATATACACTCAACAACCCTTCAACTTTAAAGTATAATCCCAATCACGCACTAACGTATTAATCACCAAACCAAATAATAATGCACTTATCACCGCTACACCAGCCATCACATTAAACATCATCGCTATAATATCATTATTTACACAAAAATTAACATAATATTCCACTTAAGGTCCAACTCTCTTTTCCATTGCATGGAGCCTTCCTTATTTACCTCCCCTTCCAGCTCCCGTAGATCGCTTCCAGGTAGTCCACTTGAGGTCCAATCACTATACTTCTGCCACGATCTCTGGGAGTGGCTATACTCTTTAGAGATAGGTAATTGGAAGGGCTCCACGCCTAGTGGAAGAAGATGTGGGAGATGAAGAGTTGGATTGGACCTCAAGTGGAGTGGATAAGGAATTATGTATATATGTTATGAAACTTACTGACATCAGCGAGTATCGTATAGGAGAACATGGAGTGTAGTATATGTATTTTGAAGTTGTTATTGAATTGATGATAATGTTGATTATTGTAGTTGTTGGATAATTGTTCTAGTACGATAGGTGATGATATTCTTTGTCCTCTATGTCTAGATGGATGTACATCATCGAATATAATAGTATCTTTATATAAATCTATACGTAATATAATATTACTATGGGGTGACAATGACAATTTAAATCCGATTAGATTCCAATTATTATTAATTTTATAAATAATTGATATATTATTGTATGAATTATTCAAACAATTAATAGAATTACATTTATATATCATTTCATTACTCATATTATCTTTAATTTCAATATAAAATTTATGTATTGTGGGGTTCAACCAATAAGGTAAAGGTTGTTGTAATATAAGTGTTTTATTTTTATCAGATATATTAACTACATGTATTAATAATGATGAATGGACTCTATTCAATATATCATATTCCATACTATCCAATTCTGTAACTTCAAATAATAAATCATGAGTCCTATATGGAAAAAAATTCGATACATCATAAAAATTTGTACCACCTAAAAAAACACCATGACTATCAGTAAATTCCCCACACCTTTCATACACCATATTTGATGAAGAATTAACCCCATCTGAGGTCTTTCCACTAGGTGTGGAGCCTCTTCTATTTACTTCCCCCTCCGCTTCCCTGAGATCAGCTGCGGGTTCACTTAAGGTTACATCCTCTACACTTCCGCCACGATCTCTGGGAGTGGCTCTACTCTTTAGAGATAGGTAATTGGAAGAGCTGTCTGCAAGACCAACGGTGTTTGTAACCTCGGGTGTAGAATCATTGTGTTCTTTAAATGAATCCCCACTATTAATGATATTATTGAGATTATCTGTACCATTATAATTGATGAGTGTATGATAGATTGTATTGATTTTATGTAATTCATTGATATCGAGTGTGATATTGAGATTTTGTGATTTGAATTTTCCATTATTTAAAATGAAATTAATTTTTGAATTATTTATAGAACTACAAGATTTCAATGTTTTATTTATAAAATAATCATTAAAATCCTTTAATAATTTATTATTTTTAATAATAAATTGTATTTGTACATTAAAATTAATTGAATTATCACCATCAACAATAAATTTAATACCCCTATAATATGATCTCGTAAATAACCTCTCATCATCAAGCATAGATATTAAACCACGCTTACATATACACGGTAATAACAAACGCCACTTAAATAAACTATCCACACATAACATATCATCCTCATCCATTGCCATTAATATACCACCACCATCTGAGGTCTTTCCACTAGGCGTGGAGCCTTCTCTATTTAGTTTTCCCTCCGCTTCCCTGAGATCAGCTACGGGCTGTACAGACGATGTCATGTTGTTTGATCCAGGTGGAGAAATATGGTGTTCATTATCTTTGTCATGGGGGTTGTTTTTATTATGGTGTTTTTTATCCCCACTAACCCCCACATCGCCACGACCTCCGGGAGTGACTTTACCGTTTACGGGGAGTGAATTAGGAGAAGGCACCACGCTCAGTGGAACATTGGTTGGACCGCGGGTGGAGTCATTGAATGTATGGTTTGAACTTTGTAACTTGTGTAGATGAGAAGTGGGTGTATTATATATAAGATGATTGATATCATGTATGAATGATTTTTCATTGATAAGATTAGTGAATTGTGATCCAGTAATACCCCATAAACCATAGCAGAGTGATTCGAATTTATCATAAATATATAATTTATCATTTATAGGCCATTTACTTAATAATGAAATACCATTTGGTATTATATCAAAAATATTATGTCCCCATAATTCAAATTTCCAATCACCAAAGCCCTGAGTACCAACAAACCAATCAGCACCAACCTTACTATACAATTTTACAATGTCAACTGGTAATATATCCATTATATAACCATGCTTCATATCAATCTTATAAGATTCCATACTCACATCGAATACAAATAACCAATCATCATTCTTCAATGGATATATACTAAGAAACTCTGATGATTTATAATCTACATTAGATGTTCCACATGAATTACTATCATCTCCACTTACGCTCGAATTCCAATCAACCTCATCTTCCACTAGCCGTGGAGGTGTTCCATTTGAGGTCGTCCTGCCGTCAGCTTCTCTATTTAGTTTTCCCTCCGCTTCCCTGAGATCAGCTGCGGGTAGTCCACTTGAGGTCCAATCATCACTACCATCTTCGTCACCGCCACGATCTCTGGGAGTGGCTTTACCGTTTACGGGGAGGTAATTGGAAGAAGGCTCCATGCCGAGTGGAACACTGGTTGTAACCTCAGGTGGAGATGTGGTGGATGATATACTTTCGATGTAAGGACGTTGCGATTGAGTATTATCATCGGACAGAGATACAGTAGGTATAATGAATAATAAAATAAACTTCATTTAATTAATATACATTTAAAAATAATAATTACATCATGATTGAATTAAATACATTATGATATTTATGGCTGATGTTATATCTCCACTCTATAGTGTAGACAATTGGCAACACATTTATATTGAGTGTCCATTAAATATGGCAATTCAGATATGCGTATAGGTTTATTATATTTATACATTTTTATTGTTATTATAACTTCAACTATAAATTATAAAATTCGATTTGGACGTGAGAGGAGTAGAATCCTTAAATTAAAAAAACGTAAAGGTGTATTTACCCGACGTCTAGAGTTATTAACTAAAACTAGAGGTGTTGGTCTATTTCCTTGTTTTGCTACTGACCAAGATTCTATATATGTTGAACCATCTGATATTGAATACGAGGACGAAGACGAAGACGATATAGAAGAAGCTGAGGATCAGGAAGAAGAAATAGAGGTTGAAAATAATATTCAAGACGAAGAAAAATTAGAGGAACTTGAGTCTATAAAATCGCCGGATTTACATCAATTACAGAAAAGTATGTCTAATACTTTATAAATCGTTTGATATATTAATCCAGAGAAACGTGGTCCTAAGAATCCAATAATAGAACATAAAATTGATCATTTTGACCCATTATTTCAAAAAATACCGGCGTTAAGAACCCCTAAAAGGATTATCACAAGTGACTCGAGACCCGGTTCATTAGATCCAGATAGTTATGCCAAAGACTACGCAGAAGTAGATGATTGGGATATCCATCCAAGTAAAATCAGAGTCAGAGGAGTATGTTTAAACAAATACAAAAGAATACAATGATCTCGAATGAATCTAACGAGTAATATCTACCTCCTCTATTCCACTTGATGTCTTATCCAGATCTCTTCCACTCGATGTTCCACCTGAGGTTGGTCTTGCAGACAGCTCTTCCAATTACCTCCCCGTAAACGGTATAGCCACTCCCGGAGATCGTGGCGAAGTTAGTACTGGAACTCAAGTGAACCCGCAGCTGATCTCAGGGAAGCGGAGGGGGAAGTAATTAAAGGAGCTGACGGCAGGATGACCTAGGTGGAACGCCAAGTGGAAGGAAAGGAGGTAACCTCAGGTGGAGCTGTTCATAGTTTATTTACATTATATTTTTAGAAATATTTTTCTAAATTATATCAGCATGAGTTGCGTGAGCCATTGAAGAGGCATATGAATGATACGGGTTCTCCAGAGGTTGTTATTGCATCATTGACGGCTAAGATTGATTATTTATCATATCATGTTAATAATAATAGGAAGGTATACTTGTTGTTCATGTTGAGGTACATAAATATATAGGATGTACAAGCTAAAAGACAGATTATTAAATTAGCATATCAACGTAGGAGGTAAAATTTTATTTATTTTTAATCATTTCTATATATAGACTTTTATATTATCTTTTCCGTACTAAAAAAGATTTATTTGATAAATTAACAGAAACTTTCAATCTGAAATTTGAAGATACACCATTTAATGACGATAGAATCTTAAAAAAATATGTTTATTTATTACGAAGAAATACTAAACGATATCGTACAGCTAAAGAAGCTAAAGAAGGAAAATTAAAGTTTGTTCCACACCATAAATAACCAATCACTCCATAGGAAATCATAAACCACATTATCTCATAACACTTTCCATCTCCATATCGTAAGTCCACTCCACCTGAGGTCGTCTTCCAGACAGCTCCACTTGAGGTCCAATCTAACTCTCCTTCCACTCGCCGTGGAGGCTTCTTCCAATTACCTCCCCCTCCGCTTCCCAGAGATCAGCTGCGGGTATTCCACTTGAGGTCCAATCCATACCTTCCACTACACCTCTACCTTCGCCACGATCTATGGGAGTGGCATTACTCTTTAGAGATAGGTAATTGGAAGAAGCCTCCACGGCGAGTGGAATAGTGGTTGTAACCTCAGGTGGAAGGCGAGGTTGTAGATCAGGTAGATATGCTACTCTTGTGATAACAATTTAAGATTATAATTTAGTCTATAGGTTAATTTGAAGATGATTGTGTACATGAGTTTACTGGTTTTATTTATAAATATATTGAATGGTATATATTCATTGAGGAATAATCGCATAATATTTGGTACTATATTACCTAATCCTAAACATAATCAATTAAATTTAAGACCTATTAAACAATATAAATGTGTATATACTATACTCTCTGATAATAAAAATAATGGGGTAAATAATAAAAATATTAAAATGGGGTCAAATAATATATCGATTATTAGGACTGATGATATTAATAGTCTTGTAGATTTAACTAGAGGTAATAGAACTATAGATGATGACTTTGGTATTATTAATAATGGTTATATTATTAAACCTATTTTCAATTGGGATATTGATAATAATGATATATTATATAAATTCATTGAAATTATCTATTTATCAAGTGGGGTTATTATCCCCATAGATTACAACATGTTGATAAAGAGTGGTTTACATAATATAAAGAATATAAAGATATTATTTACGATTTTAATGGTTTTGAATACAATAAATAAGGATATAAACTACCCATTTGTACATTTCTTGCTGTATAATTTCGTTACCAATAAACCCTCAGAATATGATAAGAGAGTTAAAAATGAAATATCATCTATACTAAATAAACAATTGAAAGATATAAATAAAAATATCAATTCTACAGTTCATTTCATTCATAATCAAGATGAGGTGGGGTTTTTTACTTTAATTATTAATTAGCACTACAGATATGTGATGATTTGTTGGGTATAGTAAATGATAGAATTAATTTATATAAAGAATG
Source organism: Cytauxzoon felis (assembly GCA_020283715.1). Taxonomy (NCBI): domain Eukaryota; phylum Apicomplexa; class Aconoidasida; order Piroplasmida; family Theileriidae; genus Cytauxzoon; species Cytauxzoon felis. The sequence goes on from JAIQCW010000006.1 coordinate 8,187, forward strand.
TAATGATAAATTTCAATTAGAATTCAAAAATAAATTGGAATTCTGTAAAGGAATTTCGAAATTAAATGATGTAAAAATCAATGATAATATACCAATAAATGTAGACCTCAATAACATAAAACACATAACATCAACCTTCAAATACCTACAAGAACTAATCAAAGAATTACAAGATAGGTACGTACACACCAGAATTAACATACAATCTGAGGTCTTTCCACCTGAAGTCGTCCTGCCGTCAGCTTCTCCACTTGAAGTCTTTCCACTAGGCGTGGCGCCTCTTCTATTTACTTCCCCTTCCAGCTCCCATGGATCGCTTCCAGGTTGTTATGGTTTATCAGACTTGTTGAGGTGTATACGAAGGAGTTGAAGGTGAATAAAGACTGTACGTGTACATCGGTTGGGGCAGATAATGGCGGCATAACAATAAAGGCGTCACTGTTTCAAGGGTTTTCAATTTTCAGAATTGATAAAACAAAAGGATACCAAACGATGTTAACGTCATTAACATACATGCGTCACGTAGTGTGTGAATGTTGTGGTTATGAAAGAGGCGAATGTATGAAAGACGGTTACAAGTGCGGTACAAGTTACATAGGCTTAACATCATCACCCGTAGCTGATCTCAGGGAAGCGAAGGGGGGAGTAAATAGAAGAGCCCCATGCAATGGAAAAGAGAGTAGGATTGGACCTCAGGTGGATATATTATGTATTATACACATATATATTTAGGCTTCGTGTATGGTTGGATGATGTTGGTAATTATGGTAATTCATTTAGTTGGTATAGGAATGAGATTGATATAATAGTAGAGAATATATTATTAGAATATGATTCATCTATTAAAATATTAAATTTAAATAAGAATGATATGGGGTTTTTTATGAAGAGGAAATTAATAAATGACATAAAAATATTATTAAATAATTTTATAGATGATAAATCAAATAAAATATATAATGAAGTTATAGAATTATTTCATAATAATATATCAAATATAATAATATCTAATGATTTAGATGAGTATGTATTATAATTATTTTATATATTTTACCCCATAAACCCTACAGGAAATTGGAAGAATGTATAAGGATATGTGATGAATTATATTATAATAAGCATTATGAATTGATACCAGATATATTAAAGAATGATAAATTATTTATGAATAAATTATCATCACAAAGATATAATCTAATACAAAATCTTAAAGATACATCAAATAATATAATAGAATATGCAATATCTAAAGGATTATTCTATCATAAATTATCATTAAAAGATGGTATCAATTATATACCAAGAAATTATCTAACCAGATTATTATATAAAATCATCAAAAAAATTAAAATCCCCATCAATATCACACTCAATTACCTCAGCAAATCAGCTTTCGGGCTCTCCAATCTCATCAAGTACGTACACATACATCACTATCAATTACGTATACAACTCCTACACTTCTACTATATATCCTTGCCATCCCACTTGCCGTTCCACCTGAGGTCCTTCCACTCGCCGTGGTGGCCTCTTCTAATTACTTCCCCTTCCAGCTCCCGTAGATCGCTTCCAGGCATTCCACTTCCACTTGAGGTCCAATAACTACCTTCAACATCGCCACGATCTCCGGGAGTGGCTTTACTCTTTAGAGATAGATAATTGGAAGAGCTGTCTGCAAGACAAGGAAAGGTGGATTGGACCTCAGGTGGAGAGTTTTATTCAGGACAATGCGTGACTGTATAGATATTTATGTCTTCTTTATGGATTATTAATTATTTCTATAGGTCTAAGAAACCGCCGATTTTTAGGTACTTTACTAATAATGAAAATATTAAATCAGCCATCAAGTATGTGATATATAATTTATACGATTAATATTTCAGACGGTTATTATCGAAGGATCGCGTTAAATTGAGTGATTATGTATATACACCAGATTGATACACTATAAATCACTTTACTATTAACTTATTTAATTTAAATAAAAAGTATATAATTATTCTTTAATTATTACTTTAAAATTTTATATTAAGAACTTATTATTATTAGATATGGGTTTTCATATACAAAGATATATAGCAAAGTTGGGACGTGGTATGAGCCCTTTGACCTGGTATAGATTATGGAAGAATAATGAAGGTAAACAATTTAATGATGTTATCAATAGTATCGCAAATGACCTAAATAATGAATTAGCACAGATTAGTCATGTTAGACAATATAGATATTGGTGGTGGGCCAATCCTTTAGGCGCTGGATTGATTGTCTATGGAGCATATAAAGTCTGGTACCTCTCATATATGGCACATAAACAAAAAAAAGGTACGTTTTTATCCCTCATAAAAGCGAAATGTTCTCCACTCTACCTGAGGTCCAATCCACTTCTTTTCCACTCGCCGTGGAGGCTTCTTCTATTTGCCTACCCTCGGATTCCCATATATCATCCTCGGTACACTTATTTATCCTCAATTTAAACACTCATATATTTATACTTAGTCGCTCAAATAGTCGCTGGTGCGTATGGTCAAGGTGGTCAATGGCTAGATCCAGTTCCTCGTTGATTTATTTTTTTTATAATATATAATTTTAATTTTTTATTTTTTTTAATTTCATGTACCAATGTCAGATGACGATGAAGAGGATTTACTGCTGGATTCTGTAATAAAGGAGACATGGACATGTCACTATGTGTCGAAGGAGTTAAATATAAACTGCAAATCAGACACCAAAGTAGTAGGGCATGATTGTAAATACTGTAAACGCCGATTCTGCATCAAACATCGTACACCAGAGATACACGGATGTAATACTAAACCCATCAAGTTAAATAAACATGGAAGAATGAAAAAATAATAAAATTAAACATTCACATACTGTATTAATCTCCTCTTTAATGATAATCTCCTATACTTTACATCTTCGCCAGATAATATCGAACTCAGACCCGTCCTTACACCTCTAACAGACGCAACACTCGAGGTTACATCCTCACCTTCTCCACCGCCACGATCTCTGGGAGTGGCTTTACCCTTCAGGGATAGGTAATTAGAAGAGCTGTCTGCAGGACCAACGGTGGAGGCGAGTGGAACAGTGGTTTCAACCTCAGGTGAACGACCTACGTTGGATTTAGTGTAGTGTGATGTATCGGTTATGCTGGAGGAATTAGTATTTGTGATTGTTTTCATGCGATTATTATAGCGTCTTCTGAATGATCGTTTTCTTGATAGTAATTCATTGATTGGTTTATTTTTCTTGCGGAAATATTCAATTTGCTTTGATAAATCTTTATTCTTATCTTCAATTAGGCATGTTATTAAAGTATTGGGGTTATTTGCCTTTATTCGATGTAAAAATGTTGATGAATCATTAGGAAAATCATAATTAATTATATGTTGTACATTATTTACATCTATACCTCTTGATAATAAATCAGTTGATATCAATATTTTCGCATCACAATATTCAGCATTATCCCCATTTTTTTCATATTTTCCCCCACTGTTTTCATCTATTGTTATTTTATCCGACTTTTCCCCATTATACTCATTACTGAAGAACGTTTTTAGAATAGCGATTCTGGTGGTTAGTGTGGATTTGCTATGATATGCGAGTACGGGCCATTGTTTATTTTTTAATGTATTGTATAATAATTTTAAATTTTTTATCGAGTTTGTAAATATTATAGTCCTTGGTACGGGATTATTTAATATAACATCTACAAGTATAGATAATTTATTATCATTACAATTTACATGAATATATTTAACCCCAGATTGTATAATATGATTTAAATCACTAGATATATATTTACATGTACTAAATCTCTCGTGTATTATACTACCACATGTCTGTAGACCATTATACATCATTGTAGATGCTACATTTATCAATTGACATGGTGGTACCTCTTTAGGTTTCAATTTATAATAATTTATCAATGGATTATATACTTTAGGCCTTGGCCTAATATACGATATTATCTCCATCATACTACTCCTACATGAATTATTCTCCATTAACATATCTACCTCATCAAATACCATACATACTGGATATAACCCCATATTCTTCCTCTGTAACATATCATTCAAGTATAATTGTGGGGTTGTAACAACGATATCGACGCTACCCCATCTAAATTGTATATATATTATAATAAGAATCAACATACTGTATATTAGATGAAATAATAATAGGTTGGCGTTGATATTTAACATCATTTACAACCAATCCATCAATACCATAATCTTTCTTATCTACACTAATAGGAGCTCTAGGAATATTCTTCAACATTTCTTGTATATCCTCATAAGCTAATACTCCATTTAACATATCTTTCATACCGTCATCCATTGAAGGTGTATCATTACTAATATGATGCACTATATCTCCTTTTCCATCTGCACTTGAGGTCCTTTCTTTGCCTTCTACACTTCCATTCGAGGTCTTCCACTCGCCGTGGTGGCCTTCTCTATTTACTTCCCCCTCCGCTTCCCTGAGATCAGCTGCGGGTTCTCCACTCGAGGTTACATCCTTAACTCTACTTCCATCCCCACCTTCACTTCTGCCACGATCTCCGGGAGTGGCATTACCGTTTACGGGGAGTGAATTGGGAGAGCTCTCTGCAGGAGAACGTAAGGCTGTAACCTCAGGTGGAGTGGATTGATTATGATGATTATGTTTGAGATTAGAGGGTGGTAGATGATGTGTTTGTGTGAGTATTTGTAATGTACATCTTCCTAATATATCTAATTCTTGTATGGTAGTGATGATTTGTGATACAAGATTTTTATTTGGTACAAGAATGATAGTACATTTAAGATTACCTAAAGGATTAGTCATAATAAATCTATATATAGAATGAATAGATTTTTTTTTAGATAAATATTTAGGTAATTTGGGTATGAATGGATATAATTTGAATAAATCATGAGATTTATATAATGATAAAGTATTAATTAATTTATTTAAAGTATTATTTTCAAATGGTTTATTTATAGTACAATTTGATAATAATGAATGAGATTTTTCATAATTATATTGTAAAGTTTTATGAAATTGATTAATTGTATTATTATTATTAGAATTTAATAATAAATCATCTAATATATCATGAATTCTATATAAATTATTCAAAATTGGTATTAAATATGATATAGTTTTACCTGTACCTATAATGAATATATAATTTTATTAATTATTATATAATTTACCTATTGGAGAATGTATTAATACATCTTTACCACTTAATATAGATAAATATATAGATTCTTGTAATTCATTTAAACTATTTATACCATTATACTTTAATCCATCCATCAATTTAGGATGTATAGATATTCCTATATCATCCATAGAACTATTTTCATATTTTCTATTACATCTTCTAATATTCAATCTATAAGGATCACTTTTAAAACATTTAGATTTAATCCTATTATATATAAAAGATGATGTACTATAATTCATATAACAATTTAAAATGAATTGTTTCCTAATTAACTGAAAATTAATAATTGTACTCATTATTTATACATTAATTGTATCATTATCTATTCTAAGTGTACAATAAATCAATATATTGTCCTTTCCACTCGCCGTTCCACCTGAGGTCGTCTTGCAGACAGCTTCTCCACCTGAGGTCGTCCTGCCGTCAGCTTCTTCTATTTAGTTGTCCCTCCGCTTCCCAGAGATCAGCTGCGGGTTCCACTTGAGGTCTGCAGTTAGTAGATAACGGTCCGATCTCCGGGAGGACCACTAGCAAAAATCTCTGGGAGTGGCTATACTCTTTAGAGATAGATAATTAAAAGAAGGCACCACGCCTAGTGGAAGAAGTGTTGGATTGGACTTCAGGTGGAGAGCTATCTGCAGGATAAGAGAAGATAGTGGTTGTAACCTCGAGTGGAGATAGACAACAGCTCATTCGTGGTACTCCTTCGATATTCCTTAAAATATCTTTGGTTACAAGTCTTCTACAGAAGAAAATTCATGCGATTATATATTTTCTACAAGGTGAAAATTCTTCTTGATAAATTCCAATATTAATGTTCCCATTACAAGACATCACTATATATTGTTGAACATGTAAATGTCTATGGTGAAGGATAAGTTGGAATTTGTAGTACAAATTCAAATTATATTTGAATGGTGGATTTTAAAATTTTATAAACTATTGGAGATTTAAATTATATGAGAATTTATATTTAATTGGCCTTATGCCAACCATACCTTAGTACCTTTCATTACACCTCTGGAATTAATACAAAAATTCAACATTTTGAATTATTAATCATTATGAATGAGTTATCATTATTGAAAGCGATTATTAAATAAAGGATTTGATGCTATTAAGTTGTTATTGGCGGATACTTAAAATATTTACTCTATTACTCTACATGAATTAGTGGTTGTAAAGAATATCATATTATAGTTAGTCATGAGTTGGGATCACACTGATGTATTATACTCAAAAGTACGCAAGTGAATGTAATGAGTTAGTTATTACCCATCCAGTGGATTATTGAAACCTCTCTTCAATTGTATCCCACTCGCCTCTACCGAAGGTCTTGCAGACAGCTCTTCTAATTACCTATCTCTAAAGAGTAGAGCCACTCCCAGAGATCGTGGCTGAAGGTAGTAAATGACCTCAAGTGGAATATATGGAAATGACCATTTGGAGCTTGGGACGAGTTATTTAAATTATTGAAGTTATGACTTTTAATGATGAATATATATCTATTGGGAAGATTATATAAACATCCCAAGTAATTTGCTGTTTTCATTAATTTCTAGCCGGTAATTAGCATATCAATACCCCATTGTTGATGCTAATAAGTTAACTATCGGTCTTTATAATTCTCATCATACAAGGGTAAATCTTAGATAATTTATAAAAGATAATATATAGTATTTTAACATCTCATTTGTATTTATTGTAAAAGTGTGTAAATGTTGATTATATCTTGGCCTTCCTGGCACTTAAGACTCGTTTTTCCCCATCGATTATTGACCTTTTTAAACCCTAAAAATTGGTAAATCTTCCAGCATCTGAATTTAAGGTCATCACCATAATTAATCCCATCATTTCGTTCATCTGTTTAATGAGACTATTACTCTTCATATATATTATAGTGTGTAGTTATTCCATCGCGGAAGAAAATAAAGACAGTAAAACTATCAATTCTGATGTCAATACAAGATGCAACACAGATGAAGTCAAAGTTACCGAGAGTGAAGATGAAGGTAATGAGGATCTAACCCCAAGTGGAGGTGGACTACCTGGAAGCGATCTACGGGAGCTGGAAGGGGAAGTAATTAAAAGAGCTGACCGCAGGACAACCTCAGATGAAGATGATGGATCTTTTATGTATTTTTTTAATCCTTTTGATGAACTTAGGGATACATATATGAGGATGATGATAATTATGAAGGTTGCTACTGATTTGATGTTTGAACAAGTTAAAGATTCACTTTACAAATTATTATTTCATGATACAGGAATTATCATCAAGTACAATAGTTTACTGGAATTTGAAGAAGGAGGTAAGGAGATGAATTTAGGAAATGGAGAAAGTAGGATAATACGCGTCATGAGTTATAATGTTCAGGCATTTCAGGAAATTATTGATCCCGGAGCTAATATTTATGCACGTATGGATACTCTATTAAAGCATACAAGAGAATTAATTATTGAACGAGGAGTAGATGTTATCGTGTTTCAGGAAGTATTTCTATATGAATTTTATACGAAGCTTGTAGATGAGTTAAATTCAATACTGCCATATAATACAGGTGTAATAGGTGAGACTAGGGAGATTTATGAATGGAATAGTTATGTTAATGAGAGGAGTTGGTTTGATTTTTCATTTATAAATGGTGGCATATGTATCTTCTCCAAGTATCCAATTGTAGAGAAACATCAATTGATATTTAAAGATTATATTGATAGATGTGGATTCTTACGTAAAGGTGCAGCATTAGCAGTAATTAAAATGAATGATGTGATGTATACAGTTGTTGGTTTACATCTACAAGCATTTGATGAAGTTAGACATAAGAACTCACGACGTTTACAAATGAATGAATTATTACATTGGATCTTGGACCTGTATGATGGAAGGATTAAATCATCACAACCATATACAGTCTCTAGGGATAATCCATTAATCATCGCAGGAGATTTTAATATTTGTATCATTAATGATACTGAAGATTTCAACAGTATAGTCTTGAGCAATGGGTTTCTAAATCTATTTGATACCTTTAATAATACTCTACCCATACCGACGTACGACACGTTGGGAAATGATTTCTGTAAAATACGTAAGTTGATATACACCTCATCTTCATCTTCCTTTTAGAAAATGAACAGGAGTATAACCATATTTATGATTATATTTTGACATCAAACAAGTTAAAAGTTATTGAACCTCAGACAACAATTATAAAAAAGTTAGATAAACCAATCGCAATTAATAAATATGAAGAATCATATCATCTAGTTGGACAAGTTGATGTATACAATGCCAGTGATCATTATCCAGTTTTCACAATACTAAAAATCAAATAATAATACACTCATAAGTACATGTTTATATATTGTATAATACACCCGAGGTCCAATCCTACTCTCAACTCCACTTGAGGTCGTCCTGCAGACAGCTTCACTATTTACTTCCCCCTCCGCTTCCCTGAGATCAGCTACGGGTAGTCCACTTGAGGTCCAGTACTACTCTTCATTCCACCATTATCTACACCTTCTTCACTGCCACGATCTCTGGGAGTGGCTCTACTCTTTAGAGATAGGTAATTGGAAGAGCTCCATGCAATGGGAAACAAGGTTGTAACCTCAGGTGGAACGGCTAGTGGAAGATGAGTTGGATTGGACCTCGAGTGTAACTGTATGATGAAGTATTTATTTTTGATGGATGGATGATGGTATATTATAATTTGTCTCTAGCCTCAATACTAAGGCTATGAAGTAGGATCTATGATTTCACCAGCAAACAGAACTACACTTACGATCACTACTAGAGCTACTCCTAATGCTGATCAGACCATTAATAGTTTCGATTTCCAAAAATTTGGATCCATAGCTAATAGACTTAATGATGGAGGACTGGGTGTTGGAGCGAAACTTAAAGATGCAATTACAAAGTGGCCAGATACAGGTGTACCTGGAGATGTTTAAAATGCTGGTTTAGTGGCTTTAGTTTTATTTGGTGTAGCAGGATCTTTCACTCTCATTACTGGAACGGCTGTGGTAATAACTTTAGATGTACAAGGTGAAGATCTTCTGGTAATTATAAGGAATTTTGGAATTTCATTCGCTGTCATATCCCTCATTCCGATATCCTTTGGTGTTGTCATCGCCAATAATATAGATAAGCACACACTCCACAGGTATACAGAAACGGATACAAGTGGGACTAAAAGAGGTTTGAAAGATCTATCTACTAAAATTAGTGATTTTGGTGCTGGTACGAATCAAACTCAAGATCACGCTAAAAATTTTGCCAAGGGTGATTTTGTTGTGTCTGTGTGTTTTGGGGAGAAAATGTTAATGACGCGGGTGAAACAGTTAATAAATCCAACGTTGGATCATATATTTCTAAAGTTAAAACTGGTACTGATCAAACTCCTATAGATGAAGCTGAATTCGGCTCCACTGTAACACCTCAGGCTGTAAAAAGTCAACTTCAAGTCATTACAATTCCTGGTGGTACAAAAGGTGATACAAAATTTAATACGATATCTATTCAAGAAAATGTAGTAATCTTGACGCTGCAGAAGCTGCTGGTACGGTAACAATACTTGACGATATAAAAAATGGTAATAATTATAATGATCCAGCAAATGCAAACGCTAAAAAATTCATTGACAAATTGTATACTCTAATCAAGGGATATGGTAAACATACAATTTTGATAATGCTGTTATACATGAAGCTGTTCCACTCGCCGTGGAGGCCTCTCTATTTACTTCCCCCTCCGCTTCCCTGAGATCAGCTACGGGTATGTGATATTATGGGGATTGTTGTGGGGTAAGTATGTTTAATGATGTTAAATATCTCCAGTTATATTGTAATGTATTATTAATTTACAATAAGATAAATTATAAACTTGGAATTATTCTGAACATCTATACTGGAGTAACGTAATGATTATAGTGGAGGCTACAGAGTGTGGGGAATGGAGATGAAGGATGATCAAGAGCGAATTTCTTTTAATAGTATGATAACTATTCAAGCGATATAA
>JAIQCW010000007.1:0-122558 GCA_020283715.1 Cytauxzoon felis
CCTCACCATCCTCGATAAAATCAAGAGTATTATTTTTAAATGCAAGTGCCCAAGAAGGTAAATGATAAATAGAAGATACTTTACCAATATTAAATAATAAATCATCAATAATATTTTTATCTATACTAGACTCAATAATTTTAGGTAATGATGATAATATAACCTTAGATGATATATCTTTACCAGAATTTAATAATCTAAGATATATATAAGATCTATCACGTACATCAGGATTATTACAATTAATACCATAATTATATAATATATTATTAATAATATTATCATTACCATTATATAAATATAATTTCACAGCTGATGTTAATAAACTTAATTGTACAGAATGTGGTTCATCATTAAAATTTTCAGATAAATTCATTATATAATCATATGGATCATCTATCTTATTACAATATTGTCCAATAATCCATATCAATGATGTCTTTGATTCTACATTATATATACATTCTATATCAGTACATAATTTAAATATATCTATAGTAAATATATTAGGATAACATCTTAATATATAACTTAATACTATAATACATTCTTCTGTTACATGTAATATTTTTAATTTTAATAAATCTATTATTACATTCATACATGTATTCAATGATAATTCTAATCTAATACATAATATACCTATCGATCTAATTGAATATTTTACAAATTCTATATCTATATCCATAGCATATTCACGTAATTCATTTAATATTAATATATAATTTGAATATGTAACCAATCTTACCATTATATCTAATTTCTCTATCTTAACATATAATGGATCATTATATTTACAAAAAAATGATCTTACATTATCTTCTAATAATTTTGGATATTTCTGTATTATTATTAATATAGATCTTAATGCAACATATTGTATCTCTGGTTCTAATGATGTTAATGTTACTAATGGGGCAGATAATTTACAATGTATTAATTTTAAATATTCTTTATCATTTATCTTCACCATCATATTCAATACAACTTTAATAGCAGACATAACAACTGCTGAATTTATATGAGAAAATCTTGATAATACACATTCTATAATACGTTTAGCATCATTACTATTATTAGGATTATAATATGATAAAGCATCCAATATATATACCTGACCCCATTCTATACATTGATTCAATGAATTCAATAAAGCATTCAAACATATCTCATTCTTATTAATCAATCGCTCAAACATATTGTCATCAGATATCTCAGAAATCTCTACCATAGTAGCAACAACATTAGCAACAACCATAGGATTCGAATCCAATAACATCTCCTCCAACATCTCCAAAAAACCACCCTCTATCACCAATGATGGTGATATATCTGTAATATTATAATGAACTTATATAATCATCATGAATATAGTTGTAATAGAGATATAATTCAACTCTTCATTCCACCCGAGGTCCAATCCAACCTTTCATTCCACTTGGCGTGGAGCCTATCCACTTGAGGTCCAGTATACCTCTTTTCCACTCGCCGTGGTGGCCTCTTTTAATTACCTATCTCTAAAGAGTAAAGCCACTCCCGGAGATCGTGGCAGTGAGAAGTATGGATTGGACCTCAAGTGGAATACCTGGAAGCGATCTACGGGAGCTGGAAGGGGAAGTAAATAGAGAAGGCCACCACGGCGAGTGGAAAGACCTCAGGTGGAGAGCTGTCTGCAGGACGAAGAGATGCGGATTGGACTTCGAGTATTATAATTGTTATAGGATTGTAATTGACATACCATATAGTTTAGCGATACAGATAGCAGCGGTTTTCCTGACGTATGGGTCTGGGTCTACATAGCATTGTTTGAGTGGTTCTACGAGATATTCGGTAATTTGTGTGAGTCTGATATATCCCATGGTTCTAATAGCGAGTGCTCTGATAGATATGATTATTAAAGAGTATTTTTACATACCTAATAAGAGGATTACGATCTCTAGAATCTTTACAAAATGTATTCACGGCTAATATAGCCAACTCAGGTTGTACTTTGGCATAGTTTATAATGTATAAATATACTAACTTCTTTAATTCTATATTATTTGTTTGTATACAGTTAACAACATCTGGAAATAAACTTGATACATCTTTACCAGTAGTCATAGCACTAATTATTTTCTTTATAGCATCCTTCTGCCTATCCTTTTCGGCATTCTGGAGTTCATCACGCAACTCTTGAATTTCAGAGCGACGATTTGACCTGAAATAATTCCCGTCCATCATTAAAATATTATTTATCCATTAGTTAAAATACTGTTGAACGAAAATTGAAATTTATATTCATTATCAATACCACTAATCAATCCTTCCCCATTGTAGTCTCAAGGGGTTATGATACTACCATGAGGGTCCTATGGTAAACTGGAAGAAGGTGAAGAATTCAAGTCATAGGAAATCAAAATATTAATCTACAATGATGAATTCATATAGAATGACTGAAAATAGATTCATTGTAAATATATAAAATACAGATTTATACATTTGTATGAGATTAGTTCAGCTTTACTCTACACTGCGTACTATATCTGAATCTCCAGCATCGAGTATAGCCATACATCCAATTCTAAAGTATTTACCACAAGCTGTACCAAGATCATTGTTATCTCCAGTGTAATAATGTACACCACACTTGGCCAACATTGCATAGTATTCGATTTCTGAACGACGTAACGGCGGACAATTATTGCTTAAAATTACCAGCAAAGCTGAAGGGAATTATGCATGTTATAATTTTAATATAATTTCTAAACGTACCTTTACCATTCCTCAAAGTCGATTTTGTAGACTTGAACCCTAAACATACTTTACCAGACTTCATTACAAGTTGAAGTTTATGGTTGACATTATCAACTAGCTTAGATTTGGATTTCTTGGCCATTGTATGTATAATCTACGAGTATGTATACCAAAGGTCAAGAAATAAATAAATAAATGTACAACTAGTATAATATTAGCGATGTATTATTAAAGGGTATATTTAATTTAAATTAAATCAAAAATTATAACGACTGTTAGAGATTATCTTTTACTCCCCATCCATCACTTCCATTGTCCATCCCCACCCTTTAATGTTTAATGATGAAGGATCTTACCGAGTTAATTTTACAAATTTTCCACTTTGATGATTGGGTTTTAAAATCTTCATTTCCAGCTTTTATTAAAAAAGAATGTTTTCTTGCGTTTTTTCTCTCCTATGGCGCTACCACCTTCACTTGAGGATTCCCTACTTGAAATTTCAGTTATATCATCATTTATTATATGCCCCATCACCGCCGACGCTCTCCTTGATATCTCAATGGGTAGTCCTGAAGATACTGATGGAGCACTCTGTCCTGAGGTGTCTGGAAATGATACCCTGTCCTCACTAGAATGAACATCAACAAGTGACTCGTTTGCTTCGTTGGATGATACGACTGTAGGTGACGTCACATTCTTTACTGATGACGCATCATCTGGTGTTATTCTGCCCTCACTGGACGTTACAGAATCTTTGATCGCGGTCAATTTCCCATCATTGACCTCGGAAGATCGCGCGACCATTCCTTTTACATCTTCAAGCCTGGTAACAGTTCCACTGATGATCGAGTCGTTCGTACTATTGCCATTCAAGTCTTTAAGACTCGCACTTCCTGGAACGATCATACCCCCTCCTGTATTTCGTGCATTCATACCCACCACAGTCTCTTTCAACGGAGGTTGTATTTTATTATTATTAGGGAATGTGATGTTTGTCGTGGTTAAATTTGGCTTTGGGTATTGGTAATTTGTAGGTTGGCTGTTGTTTAAGATTTTTATAACGCCTGGTTGATTGTCGCTTGTACTGATTGAGACATCGCGTTGTATATTTGCACCTATTTTTATGTTTGAAATTGGTGCGCGCTTAATTTCACTACGATTCGACGCGGGATCCATAGACATTTCATAACCCTTTATGCACTCATTCACTTCATGTTGTCTCCTCAGGAGCTCGCAGATTCTAAAACTCGAGTCAGAGTAACTTGATGAATAATCATCTTCTTCGTCATCTTCATCGTAGAGGATTTGTACACTCCTTGCTCCACCTGAGGTCTTCCACTCGCCGTGGTGGCCTTCTCTATTTAGTTGTCCCTCCGCTTCCCACAGATCAGCTACGGGTAGTCCACTTGAAGTCATGTAATCTGTTCTTCCGGGTAGCGATTTATAGTGTTTTTTATCCCCATATTCCCCATATTCGCCACGATCTCCGGGAGTGGCTCTACCATTTAGGGATAGGTAATTAATGGAGTTATCTGCAAGACCATATTCATGATTATTGGGCATATATTTCCTTCTACCGAATTTGATCTTCTTTTTATACTGGGGTAAGGAATCATCAGAAATTGAACTGCATGCGTCTAGTGCTGTTCTTCCGGTATAGTTTATAATTTTACAAAGGGCTAGACTAAGTGATCCAATACCTGAGCATAATTCATCGAGTGCAGCTTTCCAATAGGTATCCACCTCATATTTCTTATATTTTCTGATTGTGTTCTTCAATTTGCTGATATTTTTACTGCAATCTTTCATATCATTGCTGTGTTCAATATGTTCTGTAGCCATTTTTATAGCATTTTTCAACCTTTTGGCCTCTAATTTCATCTCCAATAGCCTCTTTAGATCCGCGTCATTGTATTCTGAGTCTTCATACTTGATGTCATTGGAAACTTCAACAGGCACTGGGTAGACTACAGAACTCGTTGTACTATTGAGATCTTTTGTTACCTTTAATGGATACCTACTGATATCATACGCGTTAACAACGTTTCTACGTGAGAATGGTGTCAATTGATTAGGTATCGATGATGGATTATACATCATTGGCATCTCACACGAGTTGTGTCTAGAGCAATTCATATAGTCGTTGTTCATTTGATGTCCCACTTGTTTCATTGTAGACGTATAATCATTGTTCATTTGAAGTCCAACTTGTCTCATTGTAGGTGTATAGCCGTCCATTCTACCACCAATTTCTATCCTCGTTCGGCCTCCATTATCGACATTATATCTCATTTCAACCTTTGCCAAGTTTCCAATATCCATTCTCGCTCCAGTTCCGATATCATCGCTCCTGATTCCACCTGTAAATTCCCTTCGGGTATCGAATCTACGTGTTGATGTGTTGCGCTGTATGGGAAGTTGAGGGTTGTGTTCAATGAGTGGTAAAGAGATATTATTATCATCTCTGGTAGTTATAGGAGTATAATCACTACCTTTAGTATATGTACCAACATTAGAAAGGCGACTAGAGAGCATTGGGGCATGAGAATCTACACCAGAATTAGAATATCCATACATTGTCAAATTTGATAAAAAATACAATAAATTAAATTAAAATTCCTTAACCATCAATAATTAAAGTATAATTTTACAAATTTTAATCATAGAATCTTGGAATATTTCCGCTAAATTTTCTAAACCTTAAACTTCACTGTATTTATATACACATTTGATTGCGATTATATTTTTTACCTAAGATAAATCTATTAGTTTACATACAAGAAATTAAATTCCAATAGAGACAAATTATAAATTTCATCATAGAGTCACATGTGTATATATTTACAGACCAGATGAGATTTTTCCACGTAGATCTAATTAGATACATTACACATAATATATCTAACATATTATCATTACATTATATTATCATATATCGTTAACTATCGTAATTATTACTTACAACTCTACTCCACCTGAGGTCCAACAACATCTTCGCCACTCGTCATTCAACCTCAGGTGTCTTGCAGACAGCTCTCCACTTGAGGTCCATCCTGCCGTCAGCTCTTCCAATTACTTCCCCTTCCAGCTCCCGTAGATCACTTCCAGGTTCCACTTGATGTCCAATACTAACTTCTCATTGCCACGATCTCCGGGAGTGGCTATACCCATTTGGGATAGGTAATTGGAAGAGCTGTCTGCAAGACGAAAGAAAGGTGGATTGGACCTCAATTGGAGTGGTGGATTGTACTTCGGTATATATGATTAGATATGTATTAGAATGAGATTATTATAATGTTTTATTGTATCGATTGAGTCGATGATAGATGAGGTACATTTTGGCGATATTATCGAAGCAGAGTGAGTTGATATCTTTGGTATGTGCTGAGCATTCATTACTCATAATGATAGTAGAGAGTTGTGATGGTGGTTCAATTTTTTTATTGATATTAATATCTAATTCTGGTATAGGTAATAATGGTTCACCTTTAAGTTTACATTGTTCATTTTCTAATCTTCTACGTTCTAATAATTGTTTTTGTTGTTGTAATAATTTAGTATAATCTCTTTGATATTTAATAAATTTATCTTGATTATCACATAATGCTTCTAATGATTGTGATAAGAATTCTAAATTTTTTTCTAAATAATTATTATGATTAGCATCTAATATATCAAACATATAAGTATTTTGTTTAGGACTATCTAAAAAATATTGTGTTAAAAATAATTCAGATAATATAGATATTTTAATAACAATAGGTACTTCAATTAATATTTCAGTACCTTTAAGTGTATTAAATTTTTTTATATCACCATCATTATTATGATATAATAATAATAATTGATCAGATGCTCTATATGCTTTAAATGATATTTCACCTGTACTAGTCATAGGATCAAAACCTAACATAATAGCTTTATCAACTACTTCTTGATATATAACTAAATTATCTATTGCTTCTTTTGATTGTAAATCACCAAAATTTATTGTTTGATACCAACCTATTGCAAAACAATCAACACGTATATCATGTACTAAATCTGTCATTTTTTCTTGATATCTAACAAATTCTTCATCTGCTCTCTCTTCTATTTCATTCTCTGTTAAATTATTTGTTAATTTATCTCTACTTAATGCATTATATATATCACGCTTCTGTGGATATGGAAAACAATTTGTTACTTCTAATTTATCACCAACATCTAAACCTAATAATTGTCCATTCACTGGTATAGGATAATTATCTTTACAATGCTTTAATGCTTTTATCAATACTAAACTATCAATCTCTACATAAGTCTGCTTCTTTAATAATGTATTCGATGTCTGATCACTATTATTATTATTATGTAACATACCCCTACCTACAGTAGGCATATTATTACCAACACCAGCATAATCCATACTATATTATAAAGATTATATTACAGCTTTAAAATTTACAAAAAAAAATCAATCTCAACCTATGGGGTCTACTAGATATAATATTCCATCAAGAAGTCTAAAAGACATCAATAATTAGTATATATAACGTTAATTTTTGTACCATATAATAGTTATATATTCGAAATATACATAGATTCTACTTTATTTCGAAGTCGTCTTGCAGACATCTCTTTTATTAGCTCCCTTCATCCTCCGAGAGATCGGATTCAGTAGATACGACAATGGGCATAGAAATGGATACGTTTGCCAATGATGATTCAGATTATGACGATATTGTATTTTTATAATGTCTATAATCATCACAATTACAGATGGACTCAAGATATTACTATAATGACGGGTACTCACCGACATTCAACCCAGATGATATGACAATCGCGCCATTATATTTAAATAATCAACAGAATCCATCAAATTACAACTATAAAAATGGTAAGCTTGAAATGTGTATGTATAAATGTCTATGCCGCGGATTTTTACGCGGTATACGCTGAAGATCTGGATTCCATACAATTTCTTCCATGGATTTCATCACAATATCCGAATTCTGTCTCCTTATATTCAGAAGATCTCTTTCAGCTTAAGGACCACTTATACCCTCCTTTCCACTAGGCGTGTTCCTCTTCCAATTACGTATCTCTAAAGAGTAAAACCACCCCCGGAGATCGTGGCGATGGTGGAGGTAGTGAGGATAAGACCTCAGGTGTACTACCCGCAGCTGATCTATGGGAAGCGGAGGGAGAAGTAAATAGAGGAAGCAATTTGCAAGACACGAAAGGTTATAGATAGTGTTTGGATATATCTCATGACATTGACTCTTTAAATAACGGGGGAGGTGGATAATTTGGAGTAATGAAGGGATATTAGAAGAGTAGAAACAAAATGGGTTTCGACACACCAGTATATTTGGATACCTATAAATTTGATGGTGGTGATATACCTGCTGCATTACGTCATAAAATTGCCATGTTCCTCACAGGATTTATAATGTTAACACCGCACAGAATTGCTGTACTTTGTGCTCCTCATATCGTAAAGAGATTCCATTTGCCTCCATCTGTTGTTCCATTATTTATCTACAAGATACACAACCCTATGGAATTGGCCAGTTTTCTTGGAACAGTTATACAAGTTTTATTGTCCACACTATTCACTGCATTGTCAGCAAGTGAAGAGGTAAAAAAGAAATTAGCTGATGGTTGGAATGCTGGAAGTGATAGCACCAAACACGCAAATCATACTTCAAAATATACCGTTATGAAACTACAAGATTGTAAATACACATATAGACAAAGTGCTGGTGATACTAATAAGAGTGGTAAAAATCAAGACACTGATATCCCTGAAGATCATAGACCTGGGAACAACGATCATATGGCCAATATTCATCCTCCTAGTGGTAATAATATTGATACCAAAGGAAACAAATGGCATGCTGATGTTGAAATTAGCACCGTTAAATTTTATTCTGGTTGGACTGGTGATCATGGGGATGCTGTTATAACTAATTGTAAGAGGGTTGCGTCTATTATATGTGGATGGATGATGTTTATCACCTCTATATTCACATTCATCTTCTTCATTTCCGGTGACGATTACGGATACTTGGGGCAATTCTATTGGAGCGTTATTATTATGGCGTTCGCTAATGGTATCTACTCATCATTCTCCTTCGGTGTCAATGTTAATGCTGCCATATATGCCGTCGGTCTACCCCTCTCTGGCTTCTTCACATTCGTCTTCCACAACTGTTGTAAATATTTATCAAATAGATTCAATTGGGAAGATTATGACTACACTTTCGTTAAATTATTAATAATCTCCACCATGTTTATTCAGTTTGTCACAGCCGCTTGGTGGACCATGGACCAAATATTACAACTTGGTGATGGAACTAGTACAAAAGCTGGTTCTATCATGCCCAATAATTCATCCATTGGAGAATTATTCGGGATACCACGCAAGAAGATTAATAGTGGTTATACCGAAAATGATGATTATGATGCCCTACAAGCTTGGTCTCACTGGTCACCCATTTTAATGCTATCGATATCTCTAGGAACGGTCTATGCGTTCTATCCAGCTATAACGCCCTATCAGTTGATGGATGTTGAGGATGCTAATAATACTGATTTTTATATACAATTTATTTCTGCGATACCGACATTGGTTATTGGCGTATTAGATGAGGCCGGATCTGGCCCAGGTAGCAAAGATGGATTTGGTGATAATTGGTATGATAAACCTCAATGGAACTGTTTTTGGATTGCGGCTGTACCATATGTCTTATGCCTACACATCTTCATCACGATGATACACTTTCCAGAGGGTTTCATTGCAACCTTTCTCCATTCCAAACCACGTTTATTACAAGCAATTTGTGTATCATTTAATTTCTGGCAGGAAATTTTAGAGATTGTAGGATTTTCAGCCGCAGGAAAACAAAGCAATCCAATGGCGGTTATTAAAATAAAAGCTGATGAAAGTGATCCTGATGAAGCTAGAGAACAGATTGCGTATAATGGACATGTGGGAATGGTTAATAACTTTTTATTTCTATTTACAATGGCTATTACGATGTTCGTAGGCGATGGGTATTTGATATTGGATAACTCCACAAAAATTTATATTGGGCATGTGGGGTTATTTATCCCTATATTATCATTAAACAACACTACATAATATCGATTCCCGAGGTATTTCCACTCGCCGTGGAGGCCTCTTCTATTTACTTCCCCTTCCAGCTCCCGTAGATCAGCTACGGGTATTCCACTTGAGGTCCAATACATACCTCTTCATCGCCACGATCTCCGGGAGTGGCTTTACTCTTTAGAGATGCGTAGTTAAAAGAGCTGACGGCAGGTAGAAGAGAGGTCGATATAAACTCGGTGATAATCTATGGATTTTATAAATATATTTACGCGATTATAACATATATATTCTGTAACATTTATTTTCTTTAGAATATAATCGCATTACGGATGATGATTTAAAGAGATATAGAGATGAGCATTATTATGATTCATATATGAAATTTAATATTTATGATAAATCATTATTCTTTTTATTACAAGTATGTTGGGGTTTTTAAATATTATATTACACCCCATTTATCTATAAAGGCTGAATTATTTGTCCTTAAGAGACGTTGTAAAGAGGCATTATCAGCTACATTGATTGCTGAAGATTTAATAGGTGAATGTTTAACAACAAAAGCTATAAAGATGATTTGTATGTATCAATTAAATGATGATTTACGATTTAAACAACTTAAAGAGTAAATTTTATTATGAAATTAAAACAACATTTATTATATAGGGATATTATGTGTGAAAATTTAGATGAATTATCACAAGTTCTCAAACAACAAGTCATTGGTACAATCCAAGTCTCAAATTGGATACCAGAATTCCTAACATGCCTCGATACAATGAAACAACGCAAAGATGAATGAAGAATACACTCTATTGAAATTATGTCCAATCCACTCGAGGTCCGTCCTGCCGTCAGCTCTTCTATTTAGTTATCCCTCCGCTTCCCTGAGATCAGCTACGGGTTTCCCACTTGAGGTCAAAATCACTAATTTCACTTGTCTAATTTCATGTCCAAAATTTGAAGGAAAATCTAAACTTCTGGGGAAACTCATGAAGATTACTCAACGACTATTGCATGAAATTTAAATCTTAATACTTCATTCAAGAGGAAAGTTAATAATATATTAAATATTACATTAGACAATTTATTTTATGTTTTATTCACAATGTTATCCCCACCTTTGTGGGTATCGACACCTTATCCTTATCTCGTCGAGATTAGTTATAACCATGTAGAATACCTGGAAGCGATCTACGGGAGCTGGAAGGGGAAGTAAATAGAAGAGGCCTCCACGGCAAGTGGAAGAGAAGGTGGATTGGACTTCAGGTGGATGTTATCTGCAGGAGGAGGTGTAGAGGATTGTACCATCTGTGATTTTCATCATTAAGCATTGAATACAATTGACATTTTCGGATTGATATTATTCTTTTGTAATATATAGTTTGAAATTGACATTTTTGATGGTGATATCTTCGGTATAGAGTGGTTTATCGATATTGAGTGTATTTTGTATAATGACTGGTTTTCTAAGTGTTTTAATTATATAATCTTTATTATCTATTAGATGTTGATCTATTGTTTCGATATATATAACGATATTATCATCAATAGATAATTTCAACTAAAAAAAATATAATTTAAATTTAATATAATAAATATAACAAACCATTTTACGTATTTTTTGTATTTTATTAATAGCTTCTCTAGCTATAGATTGATGTAATAATGTATCATCTGGTGTAAAATCTAATATAATTGAAATATTTTTATTAGAATCACCATCAAGATTAGGGTTTTCAACTAAATCTAAATTTAATTTTATAGATATAACAACATCATCAATTGTAATTTTATATCCATAAATATTAATAAAATTATTATTTAATAATAATTTTATCTCATCATCATTTAATTTTTTTATATAATCACCAACTTTTTTCATATCTTTACCTAATCTTGATCCTAATATTTTAAAATTTGGTACAACAACTGTTGTTAATGATGATTTATCATTTGATAATTCAATATTTGATACATTTAATTCATCTTTTATTAATAATATCAAATCCTCTAATGATTTTAATACCATTTCATCATCATGTATAATCTTTAATGATTTTATAGCTGATTTTAATGGAACCCTCTTACGCTCCCTTACCGTCCTACCCAATAATATCACCTGCTGCATAACATCAATCCTATCTATTATATCCTTATCATATTCAAATATCGTCGTAGGTAACATCTCATAATGTATACTATCCATTCCACCAGTACATCTCTTCAAATTCTGATATATCATCTCCGATGTAAATGGAGCAAATGCACTCTATAGTATAATATATATAACAATCATAGTCTCCTCCACCTGAGGTCCAATCCACCTTCTTTTCCACTTGGCGTTCCACCTGAGGTCGTCCTGCCGTCAGCTCTTTTAATTACCTATCTCTAAAGAGTATAGCCACTCCCAGAGATCGTGGCGGAAGTGATGGTGAGGACAATACCTCAGGTGGACTACCCGAAGCTGATCTCTGGGAAGCGGAGGGGGAAGTAAATAGAAGAGGCCTCCACGGCGAGTGGAAGAAGAGTTGGATTGGACTTCAGGTGGAATAGACCGGGAATGAAGAACATGCAGTAGGCTCGTTTGACAATTATTTGTAGATATAGACATACCATAAGACAGGTGAATGTATAGAGTGATTCATATAGAGTGCGTAAAGATATTAGTGATTCATCTTCACCGAAATTCCCTCTCATACGATCACGATTTATACGTATATACCTGAAGATTATTATGGTGTTAAATATAATTTTTTTTATACCAATTAGTTAATTGTTCAAGGAAATTTAATAACTTTGGTATGACATTATACAATTTATATTGCTGCATTTCATAATGGACGTTCTATATATAAGTTTATTTATATTAAATAATAATATCATACCTTTATCAATTTGTGTGTAATTGAATATATCCAACGATCCATTATACAAGATGATTTTAATGACACACTAGAATCTGGAATAAACTTTTTACCACTCGTTAGCTCATAACGAGTTACCTCTTGTACCAAAAATCTGTTTAATTTTTATAATAATACAATACAACATAACACCAGAGGATATCTCTACCACTCCAAGAGGTTACATTCCTGCCGTCAGCTCTCCCACTCGAGGTCCATCTTTTCCATTGCATGGAGCTATTCTATTTACCTCACCTTCCAGCTCCCGTGGATCGCTTCCAGGTATTATACTTCCACCTGAGGTCCAATGATTATATTCCGCCACGATCTCTGGGAGTGGCTTTACTCTTTAGAGATAGGTAAATAGAGAAGGCCTCCACGGCTAGTGGGAACAGTGGTTGTAACGTCAGGTGGAGGGCTATCTTAGGACGATGTCAAGGTGTTGTAGAAGATTGATTATAATTAAATTTGTATATTTTACAAACCTGTATGAGTGGTACCAAGGTAATATGACATCTTTGAGTACGTTTGATACTGCATTAGTTGAGAATTTTACGGGTTCGGATTTGACTGCTGGTGATGAGATGAGGAAGAGTCTGAGGCTATCTGCACCATATTGATTGATGATATCTAATGGATCTGGATAATTTTTTAATCTTTTAGACATTTTTTTTCCATCATTAGCTAATATGAGTCCATTAACAATTACATTTTTAAATGGTGATTCATTGAATAAATGATTGGATATAACCATTAATGTATAGAACCAACCACGTGTTTGATCTAATCCTTCTGCTATAAAATTTGCTGGGAAATGTTTATATAGATCATCTTTATGTTCAAATGGATAATGTAATTTAGCAAATGGCATAGAACCAGATTCATACCAACAATCGAAAATTTCAGGTATCCTTTTTAATGGTGGATAATTATTACCTCTAGGATCAGGTATGGTTATATGATCTATATAATGTCGATGTAAATCTATTATTTTATAATTTGTATATTGTTGTAATTCTTCTATACTTCCTATACATTTTATTATCTCACCATCATCACTTATCCATAATGGTATTGGTGTACCCCAAAATCTATTTCTACTTATACACCAATCTCTAGCATCTTTTATCCAATTATGAAATCTTTTATCTTTTATATAACTTGGTACCCAATTTGTTTGTTCACTACATCTTAATATATCATCACGATAATCTTCAACTTTTATAAACCATGTATCTACTGCTCTATATATTAATGGTGTATCACTTCTCCAACAATATGGGTATGAATGTAATATACTATCAGCATATATTAATGATGATCTCTCTTTTAATAACCTTTTAATTACTACATCCGCATCCTTTATATACATACCACCTACTTCAGATATACCTTGTTTAAAATTACCCGACTCATCTAATAAATTCGGTATACTACCAATCAATACACTATAAAATTAATGTGGGGATTTTTATGTAGGGTGAATGTGGGGATACAGGTTTATTTCAATTATAGAATGTTGGGTTTTTTAAGTATTATGTGGCAAATTATAAATGTGGGGATAATCATATATAATATATATCAACTAACTTGTATTTTTTACATACACGTAAATCTTCTTCACCATAATAAGGCGCACAATGTACAATACCGGTACCAGCATCGCTAGTAACCATTGAATCGGCAATAATAACATATGAATGTTGATGTTGCTCATTACTAAAGTTGGGATCATTAATAAAATAATTGAACAAAGGTTGATATCTTTTACCAACTAATTCATTACCGCTTAAAGTATCCAGAATTTTAACATCAAATTTTGTCGTCTGTTTAAAATATTCTAAACGGCATTCAGCTATAACAAGAGTTTTACAAAGTTTTTCAACATGAATTTTTACATATTTAAAACTTGAATTAACACACAAAGCCAAATTAGATGGCAATGTCCATGGTGTCGTCGTCCATGCCACATACTCCAAATCTTCATCAATAGATCTGTAGAAATATGAAGTTTAATGTGGATTTTGTGGGGGATGAGGATGGAATGATATGGGGATAAATATGAGTTGTGGGGAAATAGGGGGTTGAAATATATGATGTATATTATCCTGGTGTAGTGGAAATGTATTTATTTTGTGGATAGATTGTATAAGTGAAGGTATGAAGGCGTATGAAGGATACTATTCCACCAAGCCATACATAATGATACAACTTTATATTTACATGTTTCAGATCATGTGGTGGATATCCATAATTCTGTGTATCACTAATCCATCTTTTACCGCATTTAAATGTGGAAGGCGTGTGAGATTTCATCCCCTCAAGGTATCCTTTTCGGTCATGGCATTAAGCTTAGATGGAATTTTATCCTTTTCAGCAGCATCAGTTGGTAGACCTGTTGATGCATCTACATTCAAAGCCGAATGGTGTTCCCACTTCTTACCCTTGCCGTACCAATAATTAGTACTACTCTGTTGATAATATAAAAGTAGGGGTGTGTTTGTATCATCCTTATGATAAAATATCCATACTTTATTATTTGCAGCAATAGTTATAGAGGGTTTCTCATTCCCCCTCAATGTTATATCCTGTCCAGAGTATCTAAATTTGACATCAGTAAGTTGACCTGTCGTATTGCTATGACTATATGCCACGTATCCTGTAGGGACATTATCATCTGCACCCTCCTTCTCAACAGTAATTGTTTTCTGAGCAGCAATAGTACCAGTGGTATATTGTTTAGTAGTTGTATCTACACCAAAAGTGTCTGTCTTCTCTAAATGAATGACAGTTTCATTATTGGCGTCATCATTAAGTTTATCCAAGTGATATAAAAGTTCACTTTTACCCGCACCTTCAGGATCTCCATTAATACTAACTGAAGACCAATCTGTATTAGCAGCCTGCGCGGGATTATTATTTTTATAATATGTCCATGTAGTCCCTTTGATAGCTATTAGCAACGGTTTATCATCATCTGTTCCTCCATAATATACATGAACATAATGGACATTATCTGCAGTAATAGCACCAGCAGCAGCATTTTGTAGAGGCTGAGTTCCCTTTTTAAGATTAGCAGTTTTCATTTTCTTATTATTCTTCAAATGATGAGAGTACCTCGTAAAGCCACCCCTGGGATTTCCCGAAAATTCCAAGACTGTAACCTTTTCATTACCAGTTCCATATTCACTCTTCTCGTTAATTTTTATGTCAATAGCAGTTTGATGAGTTCCTGGACCAAAATTAATTCCGGGTACTTCAGGACTCTTGGGTGGAATCAACGATTCATCCTCCAGTATCCAATAGAAAATAGTGCCTTAAGCTGAGTAATAGAGGTATCCTCATTAGCATCTGTAGGATTGTTCCAGCTACTAGTCCCATAATTATAATCGAGTTTCTTTACACTAAATAAACCTGTTGGAGTTATCTGAAGGAAATCAAACCCCTAATTCAAGTGCAGTCATAAAGTGATGTAATGATGAAACCAACAAGAAACATTGATACTCTACCCATCAACTTACGTACATAGTTAGATATTTCACTTTTAGGAGTTTGATTATTACTTCCTCCAACAATCCAAGTCTTTATACCTACCATTTTCCTCCCATTTTCCAAAACCACACCAAAACAATACACCTCATACCTCTCTCAACCTCATCAAAAATGTCAACACAAACTTACTTAAATGAAACAAAGAGTGCAGGATCTGTAACATTTTTGTAATTGAGATTAGCCTCAAAATTTGATACAGGTGTTGTACAAGCTAACGAATAAGGCATAACTTGAAATCCACGGTATATATATTCTTTTTCATATAACTTTTTAAATATCCACCATAATGTTTCCATATATGGTGTATGTAAAGTTTTATAGTCATTATCGAAATCTATCCAACGACCAACACGTGTTATAATGGCCTTCCATTCCTTACAATATCTAGTAACAATAGTTCTACACTTTTCATTATATACATCGATACCCATTTTATGTACATCATCCAAGTGCTTTATATTATTCACCTTGTCAATTTCATGCTCTATAGGTAATCCATGACAGTCCCAACCAAATCTACGCTCAACATGATAACCACTTTGATATGCATATCTAGTAACAACATCCTAAAGGTAATATGAAGTTTATTATAAGAGTTTATAGATGAAAGAAGTATAGTACTAAATCATAAACTATACAAATTTCAATGACAGCAGTAATTATAGATAATATCTGACTTCAATAGTCACATACCTTAACAGATCCAGCTAATATGTGACCATAATGCGGTAATCCGGTAGCAAATGGTGGACCATCAAAAAAAGTAAATGAAGGACGACCTTCTGATAACTTTAGAGATGTCTCAAATGCCTTAATATCATCCCAATACTTTAATATCTTTTCCTCCTCAAATGGAAAATTAACCTTTTCGTCAACTAATAAATAATAAATATATAAGCACTATAAATATAATAAATACCTTTATAAAATGTAGGTACTACCATTATATCATTAAATTTACGGCTAGAACAAAATTTACAACTACGATTGAAATTAAAAAACAATATATATAGTTTATTACAGGGGATTCTATTCACAAGTGCTTCAACAATTGATCTCCCACTAAAAACAATACACATTACTAAACTTAAAATAATTTATTTTATGGAGTCCTTATATTCCCAAAATGTCGACCTGCCACATGACCCACAGGCAATATATAATGGATCATTAAATTTTATATTGTCTAAGATTTATTATATAAAATCAATGGAATAATGAAGTTTATTATTTATAATTTTATAATAAATGCGGTTTTTTTGCTTAAGAATCACCAAATTTAACTCCTACAACCATAGTCATACTCCATGCCCATCCAAAGCATTCATATCCCACTCTACAAAACCTTCAATTACTAATAATGCAAATACAAATATCCATCCTTTGAATAATTCTGATGTTGACACTCAACCTCAACCTTATTCATCAGGTATACTTATTTATTACTTCATTATACTATACATCGTCCTTCTATAGGTTATATGCCTCAAATGGCCCTGGGAACGTTCAAATATTGTGGACAGAAATTAGATAGCGAAATAAAACCTATAAATAATTATGTCTTGATCATTAAAAATGACTTCCACGAGATCAGTCAAGGAGGTGTATACATAGGAGCTAAGGTAATTCCAACTCTATTATAATTTATATATTATTAGCGCAATCAAGAATTTATTGGACGTGTTGTTGCTGTAGGGCCAGGAAAACTCAACCAAGAGACAGGGTAAGTTATATATAAAATTCTCAATCGGTCTTGCGCTAAAGGCTGAGCCTTACAGAATGAATTTCTTCTGCTTTGGGGTATGAAAAATAGCGCTATATGAATTTATATGATGATATACTTGTTTTCAATGCATTTAAATGTACTGATTCAATTTATCTACATCACATCATACAATTTGAAATCTCGTGGACACGATATACCCTGTCCTAGAGATTAATATCGGCCGTGTTTAAGATGATATACACAGTTCTTATATCCAAGAATAGAAGATTATTGTGTATATTGTTTTTTTACCATTTATATCATTTCAATTGTATAGAGTAACTATACCAGTTTCGGTCAAGGTTGGGGATATGGTATTATTTGAACCTCCAGAGGAAGACCCAGTTGTAAGTCTACAAATTTCACGTTTATACATATACCACTTCAGTTGACGTGTGATAATCAAAAGTGCGCGTTAATTACGGACGATAAGATTTATGCGAAGATTGTAACTACTGATTTTTCAACACCTACTGCATTGGTTGCTGATAGAATCAGACCATTATCGGACAGGTATTAACACGCACGTGTTCATATCGTATATATTTTAGAGTTTTTGTAAAGATTATAGATACACCGAACAAGACAGAGAGTGGCTTGGTTTTGGCACGCACTGGAGAAAGTCAAGACAATGTAATTAGGGCCGTAATTGTATCATTAGGCCCTGGTGAATATACTAATGATGGGAAATTGATACCTATAAATGATCTACAAGTTGGAGATCACATACTCTTCTCTGATAGTGCAGCAGATGGAGGTGAATTCTCGTGTAATCAAAAACAACACGCTTTTGTACGTTATAGAGCAATATTAGCCAAATTATAAATTTTATTTTTATAAAAATTCTAATCGCATAAATCAATGTCGTTTAATAATTGTTACATGTCTTTACTAGTATATATAAATTGTGTATAAGATGACCGATTCTAATGATGAAGATCTATCGCATACGGAAAATGAGAATGTCAGTACTCCTTTAAGAGGATTAGATTTAGATAAATTGTCCATTCAATACGGTGCTGAATATTATTCTTTGGTTGACGAAGAGGAGCAGAAGGAGATTGCTAAGCGCAATCTAGAAATGAGAGTTTGTTTGATAAATAGTCCATTTCATATGTTAAATTATATTTAGGATAAGTTAAAGTCATTTAATAAGAAGAACGATAAGAATAAAACAACTTTGAAGACTCAGAACTTCATAAAGATAGACACACAATCTAAATTGAGGAACGATGTACCCATTGGTATGTAAAATAGTTAATATCTTATTTAAATGATATTAATATAGCGGAGTCTATCGTATTAAAGGATATTTTGGGGCTTAATAAGTCTTACAATAAGTTGAAGACATTCAAGTTCCCTTACCTTGTAATGTTGGATATTGAATTGGGTAAAATGTTAGAATGGTTATCGCCTACAATCGAGGAGCGTAAAGCTAAACAGGAGGTGAGTATACTGAAGTTGAATTGCGATATTATTATTTCCATTTAGGTTCTGATTCAATTGGAAATCGTTGTTACCGCTTTATTTCCAAAGGCCAAAGTAAAACCATTTGGGTCATGTATGTTAATATAACTATAATTATGCAATTAATTTATACAGATGTAACGGGTTTATCATTACCAGGAGCTGATATAGATGTATGTATTGAAGTCGATGGACCCGAACTTGAAGTTTTAAACCTCGTTGTCTATTCGTTAAATCGGTTAGGTTTAGTACACTCCTTCGAATGTATTTACAATACCAATGTACCCATTGTGAGGGTAGTTGATAAAAGAACAGGTACGTTCTCATTTTCCTCAAAATATGAGGGTTGGTGGATGGATTTTGTTATAACCGTAAGGATGTCTATTATTTCTTTAAATAACGGGAGGGATATAATTTGGAGTAGAGATGGAAAATAGAGTGCATATCAGAAATGAGTAGTCTAGATTGTGGATCTGCTCATTCTGAATGCATAATAGAGAGTACACCCGAAGTATATCATAAACACGTAATTGAAGATTCTAAAGCCGGCGGTGGAATCAATGAGGATGAAGATGATGATATTGTAAGATGGGTAATCATGACGGAGCTCTATGTCAGATATCAATGTTCCTAGCCGGTTTTATATTCTTCACACCTCATCGTATCGCAATTACATGTGCAAATCACGTTGTTAAAAGGTATCATTTACCCTTGGGTACTGTTGCTATGTTTGTGTATAGAATACATAATTTAATGGAGTTAGGTAGTTTTGCCGGTACTGTCATAAATACAATAATAACGTTATCTTCAACTAAGATGGATCCGGATAGTAAAACGACTTTAAAGAATTGTATATCGGGTATATCTATTTGGCTAATGTTCATTTGGTCCATCATCACATATTTTTCATTCATGGCTGGTGGTGAATATGGATATTTTGGTGAATTCTTCTGGAATATTGTAATGCTTGTTTTTATTTATGGTGTGTATTCAAATTCTTCCATGGGTATTGAAGGATTGAACGCTCCATTTTATATTGTTGGCCTTCCATTATTTGGATTATTCACTTTTGTCTTCCATAAATTATATAAATATTTATATTATATTTATTTCTGGGATGAATATGATTATGTTCTTGTTCTCTACCAAATATCGATTATGATTATTCTATCATTTGCAACATCTATTGTGTGGACGGTAGCTAGAGTGATGGATTCTACCTCATCATCTGATACCATCATTGATGCAAGTGTAGCACCTACTAATCATGAATCTGGTAAAGAAGCTTTATATGGATCTGGAGCTAATCAAATTAAAGTTGAAAGGAAAAATGGTACACATGGTGGTAATGATGGAGTTCCAGATGGTTATGTTAGATATGAGCATAAATCTAAGGATACGAAAACTCCTACATTCACATTATGTTCCGTTAAATATAATGATATTCCGTTGACATTCAATCCACCTATTGGTGGAGCTCCCAATGTTCAAGCAGTTTATGTATATTATCGTGGGGATGGGCAAGACAATGATCACGAATTCCCATTGATAGTTTGTGTTAAGAAGTCTCCTACAGAATGTACATATTATAAGAGAGGTAATACGTGGACATCTATAAGTGAACTTGATAATAAAGACCCGGAAACTTTACAACTAGTCACTACTGATCTTCAAAAACTTGGAGATAAACTTAATGATGTTAAAGACAAATTCGAAGTTAAGCTTGAGAAAACTAATGGTCAGACATACAAAGCAAGTCCACAAGCTGCCGGTAGTGATACAATTAATATTGAAGTAGTAAAACCTGATAATCAAAATTTTAAAGGTTTTAAACATAACATCACTGATAAAACTGTGAACCGTATGACTGTACATGGACGAGCAATAATTGGTATTAATGAATTAGACAGTGGTGATAGAACTATATCTGGAAAACAATACGTATATGTATATTATTCAAAAACCGGTGATAATAATCATGAAAAACCATATTTAATATGTTTACAAGACAGTAATAATAAGACGTGGTATAAACGTGTTAAGGAAGCTGGTCAATCGGGTGGATATATATGGACCGATGCAACTACCGAGATCGGCAGTAAAAATCCAGATCAAATTGACAATCTAGCAAGTGACCTCAACAGAATTAAAAGTGCACTTGATGGTTCTGGTACTGACGATAAAGGTTATAAAAAACAAGAACTTGTTGTAAAATTGGATTATGCTGCAAAGAGTAATGTTAATACGGATACAATTACATATCGGACGGGCGATAAAAAAGTTACTGTTTCACCAGTTGGACCGAATAATGGATATAAGGGTTATAAACATGATCTTGGCGAAAGAAAAACTATAGATAAAGTTAAAATACATAATATTGACACAAAAATTACTAATGGTCTTCAAAACAAACAATACGTATATGTCTATTATGCAGACAGTGATGACAAGCTTCAAAAGCCATACTTGATATGTTTATCTCCAAGTGGTACAACAGATCCTACCAATAAATGGTATAAACGTGAGAGGAAAAATAATGAATATATATGGAAAGATGTTTCTGCTGAAGATGGTTATGATAAAATAGATCCAGGTACAATTAATGATAAACTTAAAGAAAAACTCGGGACAATTAAAAGTAACCTTGGTACTGATAAAGGTTATACTCCATCAGCAGTAACTTCAAGTGATAAATCACAACCCAAAGGTCTATCACTTTTATTCGGTGTTAGTGATGATGGCCAAAAGTATCACATAATACACTGGTCCCCAATATTTCTGGTAGCCCTATCATTAGGTACTGTCTATTTCTTCTATCCTGCTATATCACCCTATCAATTAGTTGATGATCCTTTTGATGGTAAAAAGATTGAATTATGGATCCAGGCTATTTCTGCTACACCCCATATCGCATTTGCTATAACTCAAATTTTTAAAAAAGGCCCAGGGAGACTTTGGACGAGTTATTATCATGAAAATGGTAAAGGAGATTTGTATGCAATTTATCACGCTACATGGTTATTTTTTATCCCATATATAATATGTATATATATTTTCTTTTCTATGATGCATTTCCCCAATGGTCGAATCGGTAAATACTTCAGGGCAAGTGTATTTAGAACTGGGGTTCTATGTGTATTCTTTGCCTGGGTACAGGAATTTATGGAAGCTGTAGGATTTGGTGGAGGTATGGGTGCACAAGTGAGTGGTAGATGTGGAGATACTTATAATGATGATGCTGGAACGATATTTGGATTTATGTTTCTTGTATTTATGACATTTTTCATGTTTACCGAAGATTTTGCATAAATTGTTGTTACTTTTAAATTATCCTACCACATATCACTTGATAAATACCTCACATTTAATTTATAGGTACTCGTTTGGATTTATCTGTATCGCAGGATATGGCATATAAAACAACAGATTTTATAAAGGAGCAGGTAATTTGAATGTTATTTTCTGTGAATATTTTATTTAGTGTTTAAAGTATAAATATTTGCAGCCTTTGGTGTTGTTAATAAAATTATTTCTTCAAACGAGAAACTTGGGAGATGTATATACGGGTGGAGTAGGATCGTATTTGTTGTATTGTATGGTGTTATCCTTTTTACAATTGCATGATAGTACATGTATAAAGGCTAGTGATAGTACTAATACATTGGCCACTTTGTATATCGATTTCTTTTATTATTGGGGTTTTATACGTGATTATGATCAATTCTCTACATGGTATTTAGATATCTTAGAGTAAAAAATATTTTTTACCTATTAGTGTACGTGGATACGGTCATGTATTCCCGAGAAGATTGTGGAAGACCGACAATACCTCATTGTTATCATGTGAAAGTCCATTGGTATGATGAATTTTATATAAATTTTATTCAATCAGGAACCAATGAATGATATCGGAAAAAATGCACATAACATGCACATCGTACGAGCCGTTTTCCAAAGAGCATTCATTGTACGTTTATATTCACCACAATTCATAATTCCATGACTTTCTTTATCCAACTGGGATTACCTCTACTACAACTTCCTTCCACTTACCGTTCCACCTGAGGTTGTCTTGCAGACAGCTCCTCTATTTATCTCCCCCTCCGCTTCCCTGAGATCAGCTGCGGGTTCCACTTGAGGTCCAATCCTCTACACCTCTGCCACGATCTCTGGGAGTGGCTCTACTCTTTAGAGATATGTAATTAAAAGAGCTGTCTGCAAGACAACCGCAGGTGGAACGGTGAGTGGAAAAGAGGTTGTAACCTCAAGTGGAATAATTATTTTGTTATTCATATTAAATGAATGTATAGATATTAAAGAGGGGTGAGGCGGATTTTAATAAATCTGTGATGCAGAATACATTTGCTTATAAGAAGAATAGGACATTATTGGAACTTCTGTATGACTGTGTGCATCCGATATTTCAGAATCGTAACAAAGGTGACAAGTGTAGCAATTTACGTAATACGTATTTGTATGAATCACATAAGACTGACCGTAAAGTATTGAATAATGTTTGTGAAGAACTGAGAAGGGTTCTTGATAGTACAGCAAAGTATAAATTTAATGCTCAAAGACAGCTAATTGATTCACTTACGAGCAAGTTAAATAAATCGCAAGATGGTGATTTACCATTTTATATAATCGCTGAGAGTGTAGCAAATGATGAGAATAATGACTCGAAATGATTTTATTTTGGAATCTTGCAGCTATTGTTTTTATTTTTGAAAATCCTATACACGAGGGTTGACGTAAAATTTAATAATTTGTTGAATAAAAATGTATAGTATTCATTAAATTAAATGTTTTTTTGCGATATTGTGTATTTTAAGTTTGAAATTTGTTGAATTTAATGGTTGATTTGGCATGTATAATGGATTCATTAGTTGTTTGCAATAAATCTCATGAACCTCTTTGAAAAATGATCGTATAGCTTCAGAAGATGGTGGTAAAGGTGATAATTGAGAATTACTACGTCCATAGACATTAAATTCTGTATTGTTTGTATTATTAGCTCTTGTTATTAGTAGAAAATTGACATGGCCACATGTAACATATGCTGAAACAGCTAAAAAATCGAAGATATCAACCTGTTTCAGGTATAAATTTGGATTTGTTAATATTAGATCATCTATAACATCTAATGATTGATGTGCAACGAATGAAGCTAAATGTGAAGGATCTGGTCTAAAGCCTGGTGTAGACAAGTCTTCTATCAACAACGGTTTATCATCCTTTCCAACAATAACAAATACTAAAATTTTCGACTGCTCACATGTACCATCTACATCAGACATTTTAAAATTTTAAATAAATTAATTTAAATTATTTTTTAGGTGGTGGTGGTTTCTTTAATAATTTAGGTGCAATTACAATCGGTACCAACGGCTTATCTTGTAGGGTATTTTTAGCTGGTGCTTCAGGTTTTGGTTCCTGTGGTACCTCCTTCTTTGGCACATTGACATCCGCCTTTGGTGTAACTTGAGGCATCTTGGTCTTGGGTTTCAAATCTTCACTCGGTGTCAATACAGGCACGACCGTTGGTAGTTTGGCCTTTGGAACAAGATTTATAGAAGGTGCTTTTGGCGGTGAAAGACTAGTAGCTGTAGATGCTGGAGTGGGTGTCACCGTATTTGGCTTTGGTGAGGTATCTTTGGGAACAACGGGAGGGGTCGTTGTAGTCTTGGGTGGGAGCGATGAATCCTTGGGAGTTGGAGAAGGGATCGATGGTTTCTTAGGCGAGAGTACTGACTCATTAGATGCTTCTTGTTTAGGTTCTGGATCGTCTTTAAATCTTTTTGACAATTTTCTA
This sequence comes from Cytauxzoon felis, assembly GCA_020283715.1. Classification (NCBI taxonomy): domain Eukaryota; phylum Apicomplexa; class Aconoidasida; order Piroplasmida; family Theileriidae; genus Cytauxzoon; species Cytauxzoon felis. Next base: position 25,341 of record JAIQCW010000007.1, read on the forward strand.
ATAATGCGATCCTTAAAGCTCGGCTTTGTATTTAAATTTTCTTGTTCCTTCTCATCGATTTTATCCTTTTGATTAGGTGTTACAACGGTAGTATTCCCACTGGGAGTTTCTACTTCCTTCCCAGTCGCCGTTCCACCTGAGGTTACAGTCTTGTCTTTCCACTCGTCTCCACTTGTGGTCTTTCCACTCGCCGTGGAGGCTTCTCTATTTAGTTGTCCCTCCGCTTCCCTGAAATCAACTGTGGGCATTTCAGTAGAGCTCTTATTATTAGTTTCCTCGGTTTTAACGTCAGCTTCATTATTTACTTCCTCTTTCAGTTCGCACGGTTCTCCTGCGGGTAATGTAATTGAGGTCTTATCCGCTTCCTTATCATCTTCAGTTGTGGTATTTTCAGTTGAAGGTAGAACTTTTGGTTCCACTGCCGTGGTGTCTCCTTTATTTAGTTCTCCCTCCGCTTCCCTGAGATCAGCTACGGGTAGTCCACCCGAGGTTACATCCAACACATCCTTAGCACCACCTTCAACCTCGCCACGATCTCTGGGAGTGGCTCTACTCTTTAGAGATAGATAATTGGGAGAGGCCTCCACGGCGAGTGGAACAGTGGTCGTAACTTCAGGTGGAGTACTCTCTGCAAGAGGAACAGCAGGTGTAGCCTCAGGAGTAGAACTACTTCCATTATCACCCCCTTTCTTCATAAACCTTTCGGCCAACTTTGTAACACTACCTCTGGAAGGTTCAACTTTAGGTTCGACTGGTTTCTTTGTAACTACAGAAGCTGGTGGTGGTCCAGACGGTACAGCCTTGTTGAATAACAACGGTCTCCTGAAATTCGTCTTTTTAGGCTCAAATGGACCAGACTTATTGGGCGATGTAGTTGTGGGTGCAGCGGTATCCTTTGCTGGAGTTGTAGACCTTCCTGAAGATTTCGACTCATCAACTTTTAATTCCTCAACTTTCGGTTCAAGTACATCCTTTGGAGGAGATACAACATCATTCTTCACCTTGACGACTTCTTCTTTAAAATTGGTGGCTGGCAACCTAGCCCCGGTGGGTGTAGGCAAAACAGTGATGATAGCATCTCCACAATGAAAACCATTTGAATCAACGATAGTCCATGGTTCTATAGGCCTTAAGGTTTTATGACTGATGATGCTAGATTCAGCAGTACCAATATAAAAATCATTGGCGTATACATCAATCAAAAGCTTCGGTATAATATTTGGCACCTTTGGTGGTAATACATCAACTCCAATTACTAAATCGAACTCTATAACTTTAGCTGCATTATCTAAAGGCTTTACATTGGCCTTTACAGTGTAACAATCCTTCACAGTGTCCATTTCCTGATGATCATACCTGAATTTACATACATAAAATGTAGGCTCTGGTGATGGTAAATCACATTTTAATAACAAACGATGTACCCTTATATTAAAACCTGTCAATGGTACAACCTTATCCTCATTATATACCATTTGTGGCTTCATAACTTCGTTAAATGTAGACTCAATACCACCATATTGTACAAGTACAGAATATAAAGCTGTATATAAACTATTCAATCTTACATCTAATTCTCTACATGGATATAAATATTCCAAACATAATTTTATAAATGCGATACGACTATAACCCTGAATTACTGCACAACTACCTATACCAACAAATGCTTGTATCAATGTATCCATCTGTGTATATAATAAATCAATCTTATCTATAGTATCCTTCAATTTTAGTGGCTGTTCAACCATCGATTTAATCTTATTCTCCAAACAATTTAATTTATCAGCATACGATTCCAATCTATGTTGATAATTTACGATCTCCTTCTCCAATCTATAACAATTCTCATCAGCTTTTTGCCTCAAATCACGCTCTCTATTATACAATACAAAATAATTACGCATCTTATTCTCTAAATCATCCAACATATGCTCGACAATCTCCGGCTCCGGCCTTTTAGTACCATATACAGTATTCTTAGTCAATACAGTTCTTTCAGGTACCCTCATCTTATCCGACTTGGCATATAATTGATGCCACGAATTTTCCGTACCTGAATCCAGTGTCATTTTTAAAATTATACCATTATATTAAAAAATTAAATATTCAAGTTACTTTAATGTAATAAACAAATGTCATTTAAATACGATCCTAGTGATTCTAATAAAAGCACCTCCGAGCACCCTTCCGAGTAGGCAATAATAGCGTCGAAAGAATATTGTACTAATCTAGAAGAATCAACGACCAATAGAATGATGAAAACAATTATAAAATGTATATAGACATATGAAATAAACCTGCGATATGTAGATGAACACATTACACACACACATGCGGAAATTGTCATCCAAAATAGAAGACAACATCAAAACAGCCTTCACTTCGATAGAATTATCAACACTAGTGTAAAAATCCATACCAATTTAATATAATTAATAACCTTTTTATTATAAGGCTGAAGCCATAGTCGAAGGTTGAGACCTCTACCATTCTTATTATGCTTGCGATTAGTCAATTGTTCATAAATCTTATCTTTAATCTTCTGACTCGTCTCAATAAATGTCAAATAATCTGACTTCCTACAACCTCTAACATCCAAATACTCGCAGTGTCGATTTTCTGTATAGGTCTTATGCCAATTAACTCTTATGATAAAACCTAATAATAATCTACATGTGTATCTATCAATAAGACCCTCAAGGATACTGACACAAACATCTAATAAATGTCCATTATTCTCATTAAATATTGCTGCCTTCTCCTTGATTACGGATACATTACCTGGTAGAACAATAATGAATAATTATTAAAGATTGTTAACACCTACGGTGATATTCCAGTATAAATCCGGAATATAACTCACCTTGAGGGTTTTTTGCTAATGAATATGTGCTTGTATCATATATACCAGGGTCCATATTTGAATTATCATCAGATGATTGCGATATAAATTTTGGGCATTTAAATGATCCAATATGAAAGTTTGGATTCTCTTCATAGTATGATAATTGAGAAGCTGTTCTCATCCGTTTAATTAGATTTACTGGCGAATAACCACCCTCTTTTACAATTGGCGCATGGTCTGAAAATAACATAATGAGGATAGTTAAACATATAAATTTTACCCATCAATAATCTGATTGACCGAATATGATCACAGTTATGTCTTGGGTCTAATTCCTTTAGATGAATCGTATCGAATCGTACCAATGCCCCCTCGAAACCACGTCTTATTCCAGTGCCATTAATAGACACATTTTTACCTATAAAATTAGTTAATATTCTAATATTAAATAAAATCTTACTGTTTGATGAGGAGTGTTTCATTATTGAGATTAAATTTAAATGTGACCATTTACACATTTATGAGTCCATGGGGATTCTATTCTAGTCAATTTTGATATGAAACGATACCCCGCTTCTTTCCATATTCAACCTCATACTCTGTGTATGGTTTAAATGCAGTAAATAGTGGTTGTAATGTTAAGACATGGTAGGAAATTGTTAACAAGACAGGTAACAGGTTCCATATATGACAAGGATGCTAAATTATCGGTGAAGGTTTATAATCTTCAAGAATATGCTAAATATAGACGTGATGTATTGGATATAAATTATAATAACATTAATGATTATAAATTGTTATTATCTGATGTTGATAAGAATATTAAAGATTCATCACCTGCGCAGTTATTGGCTACTGCGATAGCTTATAATCGTCTTGAGCATGTAGGAAAACATGAATGGAAGCGTTTATGTACTGCGGCTTGCAGATTGGCGTATAAACCTCAATCGAATATTACTGGGATATCATCGAGTGAGGTATCGATGATATTATATAGTTATGCAAAGATGTTTACTACACAATTACCAGTGACTCAGAGGTTATTGAAATGGATAGTTCGTGATGTAGGAATCCTAAATGAGCGTGATGTATCTATGATTTTATATTACATGAGGCGTACAAATTGTATAGCGACGGATATTGATAATGAAGACCATTTACTACATGCTAAGATTTTACGATCGATTGTATTGGGATTATCTATACATGGAGGTAATAAATTGCATAAATATAGTCCAAGAAGTTTAGTGGCTGTAGTTTATAATATTGCTATCATGGGAATGATACCATGGTCACTTGTATATCATTCTTGTAATTTAATAAGGAAAAATATAAATGCATTGGATTTCAAGGCCATTGCTTTGCATACTAAATCTCTATCACTACTTAAACTTGATGATAGAAAGACTATTGAGGCTTTTACTACTATCCTCAATATGAAGTCTGAGGTACTTTTAACCCCTACAATCACATGTTTTTTATACTCGCTTGCTAAGCTCAAGTATAGACCCAAGAGTTGTTTATCGCAAATATTTCTACATATACAGAGGTTTATTTGGTAATTTCATTTTATATTATTGGCTATATAGGAAAATATTCTCATTTACCGACGGAGACGTTGCACAAATCGCCTATTCATTAGGCCAATTGGGATATAGAGATATCGAATTAGTCAAGAGCATTTCTAGTTTCATTGAGGTAATTTCATACCATTACCCTCCATGAATTATCTGAAGAAGGATCTGAAGAACGTAGCGAGGAAGGAAGAATTTTCGACGAAGGAATTTTCTACAATGACGAATTTTCTTCCTTCTTCGGAGAAATTTCCTCCTTCCTCACTTCGTTCTTCATCTTCTTCATCCTCATACATCTTCTATAGTCTCGCATAGAGTATCAATCACCGCAGCATTTGGTGATGTTGATTCAATGTTATGCCCGTTTGGGTATAAATGATACGGTTGTAGATCTAATAGTCAATCAAAGTATAGAGTTGTTGGTAAGCGTAGAAAATTCTCATCATATATTCCCATATAGAATGGATTCACCTTTTCACAATTAATATCTTTAATGGATGGTTGTATAATTTTAAATTATTTTAAAAAAGATGTATTTAATATTTTATTAAATAAATATTTAACATTTACAATGGTATATTCCTATACATTTCTACATCATTAATAATTTAGGATGAGATACCAGAGTATATCATCAATCAACTCAACCGTATAATGTATTCTTTAAGGCTTGAAGTTTGTTGAAGGTTAATCTTAAATTAATTATTAATAGAGACCTGATTTTGTAAATGAAAGTTGTTTCATTATAAAAAGCCTCATACATCAATTCCAAGGGTCATTTATATCAAAGGTCAGTTGAAGATGTTATTGGAATCACTTTTCTTCACCTATTGAGTAATGTACATGAGAAGAAGATTGAAATGGTACAAGGAGATTAAAGTTTAATAGGGACTATAATACAGGTTGTATTAACATCTATAATTGCAGTTGCAACAGAATTTTCCTATAAAAAGCCTGGTAGTAATGATGATAAAAATGGTAGTACTAATGGTACTGATCCAGTGTTATTTGGTAAAAGGGTCTATAGAGGACAAGATGCTGCAAAGAGTGATAATCATAAAAATGTATCATCTACTTGATAAAATTGACTAGTTCCCATAATATTGCCAGATTATAAATGAAATTATAGGATATACTGACATTAATATACCAAATGATCAACCAACAAATGAAAATTATAATCTTGCACCAGCCATTATAACTGGTACCTATAATATCAATCAATAGATCCCGAAGTCCAATCCTACTTTTTACCACCTTATCTTCGTCTTGCAGACAGCACTCCACTCGAGGTCTTTCCACTCGCCGTTCCACCTGAGGTTACCATCCACTTTCCTTTGTCTTGCAGACAGCTCTTCTAATTACATCCCTCTAAAGAGTAAAGCCACTCCCGGAGATCGTGGTAGTGAGAAAGGTAGTACAGGACCTCAAGTGGACTACCCGCAGCTGATCTCAGGGAAGCGGAGGGACAACTAAATAGAAGGCTCCACGCCTAGTGGGAAGACCTCAAGTGGAGAAGAGCTGTCTACAAGACCAAGATAAGATGGAGAAGATAAGGTTGTAACCTCTTGTAGAAATTTATTTATGAGTTATTTTTATTCCATATTGAGCTATATAATCCTGGAAATTTTCTAGTGTTGATAACTTGTGTTAAATACCGACACTTGTAATAGGATTCTTAGATGAATTTAACCTAGGCCCTGGCGGTATTAGCTCTGGGATTTGGGGGAAGTTTGTGAATAAAGATGGAGTTGATGTGAAGGTGGCGGTTTGTAGAGAATTAGAGAAACTAAATCAACATATGAATGACAAAGTAAATTACAAAACTAAAACCAGTAGTGAATCTATTCCTTATGCTGGTAGTGCTTTCAAAACTAATGTTGACAACGCTAGAAATAAGGTTGATCCCAATGCACCAGCTCCTAATCTTGTACAAAATGCTACTGATCTGAAAAATGCCCTAAAAGGTAGCGGTGAAATAAAATTGGTTGTTGATGACTGGAATGATACTATTCAAAATATTGGTACTCAATCTAAAGATCATGCTGATAATAAAAAAGCCAAGGATGCTATTGATGCGATAACAACATATACAAATAATACTCTACCAGCTCATACTAGTATAGGTAGTCATACAACTCCTAATACAGCTATTAATGGTACCGCTGGTAATTGGAACATTGGTGGTAATGGTAGATGGCATTGGCATCCTATAAGTTGAGGAACTTTGTTATCGCCTCCACCTGAAGTCCAATCTAACTCTCCACTCGAGGCCCAATTATTACATTCTCTTCGTCTTGCAGACAGCTCTCCCAATTACCTATCTCTAAAGAGTAAAGCCACTCCCAGAGATCGTGGCGGAAGTGATGGTATTGATTGGACTTCATGTGGACTACCCGTAGCTGATCTATGGGAAGCGAAGGGGGAAGTAAATAGAGAAGCTGTCTGCAAGACGAAGAGATATGGATTGTAACCTCAGGTGGAAAGACTTCAGGTATAATGACGATTGGAATATATTGGATAATAATGTTTGATTGAGTAATGATTATTGATATTATATGATCAATAAATAATATTTTCGATAATAATATTATAGAAATCGTATTCATCACATTTATATGAGACTTTATATCAATTGAGATTGGATTTTTTGGAGAATTATAAGATTGGATTATATACTGTTGATATTTTATTACCAAAGTAAGTATATTATAATAAAATTATATTAATTATTTATAGTAATATAGCTATTGATTTAATATCACAAGGTTCTATATGTCCATTAACTGGTTCAATACTTGGATCATCTAAGCTACAATATAGGCATTTAACAATCTTAGGCTTTAAATATATACAATTGAATAGACATAAATGGTATTTATATAAGGAATTTTTTAAATAATCAATTGAAATCTATAGGATAAAAATGAATAATTTAGAAAAGAGAGATTTAATCTTGAAATTTCAAAAGGAATTTACTTCAAATAATATTCATTCATCTTCATCTTCAAATCATCTTCTCCATTCAACATCAATTCAATCTATTCATCCATTATCATTATCAAATATGTAATTGTACTGTAAATTTATCTAATATAATTTAATAATATTATTATATATTATATAAACATACATTGTTCATCAACATGTCCATCTACAGTTGAAGTAAATCCTAAAGATTCCAAAGAACCTCGTATAATACCAGAGGCTAATGAAAGGTAAAATGATTTCAATTCATCTATTGTAAAATTATCATCAGATTTCGTTGGCTTAAATTGAATATTATCAAACCAATATATATGATCACAAAAAAATATATAAATTCCCTATAGATAAAAAATATTAAAATATTATAGACAAATTACTTGACTATTCGATTGTAAACGTGCTGCTTGTTTACCAAAGAGATAAATACACAAATCACGACATATAAATACCATACACTTATTAGGATCCCAAATACAACCCTTACGTACAGTTAATCTATACAATATAATGATAATAGATAGATAGTAATATATTATCCATTATGAAATTCCAATACAAATCAATAAATAAAATCCATATGAAAACTTTAACATACCTAGATATAATTTTGGATCCTAAGTAGTAACCTTGTAACTCAAGTGAATTATGTACAAGTGTAACCTTAAATTGCGATTTAAAATCTTCATGATTAGTTAATAATCGTTGAATATGATACTTTATAATTTCATGTATAAGAATAACCTGCGATTTTTGAGCAACTTCATTCATATCTATATATATACATTACTGCAACTCAGGGTACCTTCATCTTGATGTGTAATACCCACACTCTATAAGTGTATATATTACATTAAATATTTATATGTATATTAAATGATAAATAATGATAATGATACAGAATATGTACCCTTAAAAATACGTCGTTTAAAATTACTCCAAGATAAAAATGGTAAATATAACACTGTTAAAAATCGCAGGGAAAACGATGGTATCCAACCAAGTCAAACGTGCAATCAAGCTAAAGAACGCTATACTAAAGAGTATCAAGAAGAAGAAGAAAAAGACAAAGGACTCGGAAGAGGATTTAATAGCAATGTCACCTCAGGAACCACTTTAACTCGTAATGATCGACTGAAATTACTACAAATCGAAGAAGAACGTGTTACAAATGATGTAAGTTGAATGATATTCAAATGAATAAAGTATTTCCATCTTAAAAACACGATGTTCATAATTTCCTTAGGTGAACAAGTTGCTGGGTAAATCATTATTGTCGGCAAAGGAAGCTCAAGGCATTGTATATAAGGAACGTATGCCTAGTATTTATAAATTACCTAGTGAGTATCTCAAAGTGCCTAAGGAAGATGTTGAAAAAATACGTCAATATTTCTTCATTAATATTAAAGGATCAGATATACCACCACCTATAATTGATTTCCGTCATATGAAGTTACCTAAATGTATTATAAGAGCACTTGAATATAAGGGTATACTAGATCCTACCCCTATACAAATCCAAGGATTGCCTGTAGCATTATCATCAAGAGATATGATTGGTATAGCATCAACTGGAAGTGGAAAGACACTAGTATTTGTTATTCCTATGATTATGAATTCATGGGAAATGGAATTACGTTGTAAATTATTAGAGAGAGAAGGACCATTTGGTATGATTATATGCCCTTCTAGAGAATTAGCCTTACAAACTCATGATGTTGTACAATATTTTTTAAAGTATATAAAGAAATATGAAGATTTAAATCTTAAATCACTTGTTATAATTGGTGGTACTTCATTATCAGATCAATATAATACAATCAAATCCGGTGTTCATATGATCATTGCAACCCCAGGCCGTTTAAATGATCTATTGTTAAAGAAGAAAATCTCATTAATACAATGCCGATTCTTATGCTTTGATGAAGCTGATAGGTAAGATGAATTATATTTCATTAATTATTTATAAATTAGATTAATGGATTTAGGATTTGATGAAGAGATTAGAAATATCTTTAACAATCTAGAAAATCAACATCAAACTTTATTATTTAGTGCTACAATGCCGAAAAAAATTCAAGAATTTGCAGAAACTGCACTAGTTGATCCAATTATTTTAAATGTTGGTAGAGCTGGTTCCGCAAATTCAAATGTTATTCAACATGTAGAATTAGTTACCAATGAGGGGAAATTACCCGCAATATTAGATAGTTTACAAAAAACACCACCACCTGTATTAATATTCTCAGAAAATAAAAGAGATGTTGATGTACTCTTGGAATATCTATTACTTAAAGGTATCGATGCTGTAGCCATACATAGCGGTCTGTCACAAGAAGATCGTAAAGCAGCACTAGACTCATTTAAATCAAAGAAAAAAGATGTACTCATTGGTACAGATGTCGTTTCTAAAGGATTAGACTTCCCAAATATACAACATGTCATCAACTTTGATCTCCCAAATGAAATCGAAAATTATATACACAGAATTGGACGTACCGGTAGAGGTAATAATAAAGGTTCGTTGATAATATGTATATATTCCACCAGAGGTCATATCCACCTCTTTTCCCACTAGGCGTTCCACCGTAGGTCGTCTTGCAGACAGCTTCTCTATTTACTTCCCCCTCCGCTTCCCTGAGATCAGCTACGGGTGTTCCACTTGAGGTCTCCACCTGAGGTCCAATCACTGTCTTCCACTAACTTCATTTTACAACTGGAATTGAAGGAAATCCTGAATTTCTGGGGAAACTCATGATGATTGTGGAATGAATATTTAATGAAATTCTGATATCAATACTTCATTGAAGAGGAATTTGATGATTGTATTGGGTTTGAGAAGCATCACTTCATTCCAATTTATATTCACTGAGTTATCCTCACAAATATGGATTCCATCACTTTATCCTTATCTCGTCGAAATAAGGAATTAACCTCAAGTGGAAGTGGACTACCCGAAGCTGATCTACGGGAAGCGAGGGGGAAATAAATAAAGGAGCTGACGGCAGGACTGACATCAGGTGGATATGCCCTCAGATTGATAGTTCACTATGTTTATTCTCCTATTTATCTCTTTTCATTCACTTGGTTATAATTGATTATATAGGACTGGCGACTACGTTTGTGACTAGGACACAGAATACGAGTATATTATTGGATTTGAAGACGTTATTGATAGAGTCTAATCAGGTGGTTCCATCATTTATGAATCAATTGGATAATTATGGATATAGTTTAACGGTAAGATGAGGTTATGATGAGTTATTTTAAATACATTTAGGAAATTAATGGAGAACGTGGTTGTACTTATTGTGGTGGACTAGGCCATAGAATAATTCAATGCCCGAAATTAGATAGTCAAAAGTATAAACAAATCTCAAGTAAGTTTATTATAATATAATTGCCATCACTGTTAATTCCTCAGATAATGATTCAATAAATAATAAAAATCTCTATCAATCATCTACAGATTGGTAATGAAAGTGTATTTTTATATAATTTGTAATTTAGTGTTAATTTATTTGATCTTTATATATTTACATTCATGTATTGGGAAGCCTTGGTAGGTATAGTTATATTGATGGGGGAAGGCTATAGTAGATTATGATTACATGTTAAATTATCCTGTAATTAATACTAAATAATTAATATTAATTTAATATATAAAATAATTAATTATAAATTTAATAATGTAAGTTTTATATTTTCTTAAATTTGTCATTTTATGATCCGCCCTCCATTATATAGTCAATCATTTATTAATTCTATAGTTAAGGAGAAAATGACTACTAGATTTAAAAAGTGTCGTAAATTACGTGGTCATGTATCAGCTGGTCATGGAAGAGTAGGTAAACATCGTAAACATCCGGGTGGTCGTGGTAAAGCTGGTGGTCTACATCACCACAGAATACTCTTTGATAAATTCCACCCTGGTTACTTTGGTAAGGTATGTTTTATTGTGTAAATATATGAAGGTAAAGGATTCCATCTTCCTTTTACTATTTTTTGTATATATCAACTCAATCACAACTTCTTTCCTATAGGTGGGTATGCGCCACTTCCATATGATCAGAAATCAAAAATACACTAGAAATATAAATGTTAATCAATTATGGAGTTTAGTCCCCGAAGAGACTCGCTTGGAATGCGAGAAGGACCCATCAAAAGCTCCTGTGTTGGACTTGATTCAAAAGGGTTACTTTAAGGTATTAGGCACCGGTCATTTACCTAATCGTCCTATAATCGTTAAGGCTCGTGTATTTAGTAAACTCGCAGAGAAGAGAATTAAAGAGGCTGGTGGAGCTTGCGTATTAGTAGCTTGATGAGGAATTAATATAATAACGTATATTAATATATATGATTATTATTTAAATAATATACTCGTTGGGTTAGGCTGATAAATAGCCAATGCTGTACCAGTACCTGATGATGAAGTTGTATTTTGAGGGGTAGAAGTGCCGAATAAGGAAGATGTACCCGTGTTTTGTTGCGTTGATCCAAAGAGTGAAGTATTTGTCATGGGTTGAGTTGAAGTTGAACCAAATAGTCCACCGGACGTAGTGTTTTGTTGAGTTGAACCAAATAAACTTCCAGTTGTAGTGGGTTGAGTAGAACCGAATAGTCCACCAGTAGTTGTGGGTTGAGCTGATGTTGTACTTGCACCAAAGAGGGTTGAAGATGTTGTAGTAGGTTGGGTTGAAGTTCCACCAAATAAACCACCAGACGTCGTGGATTGAGTGGTTGTACCAAATAGTCCACCAGTAGTAGTAGGTTGAGTAGTGCCACCAAAGAGGGTTGAAGATGTTGTAGTAGGTTGACTCGAAGTTCCACCAAACAATCCTCCACTCGTCGTCGTGCCTCCTCCGAATAAACCTCCAGTCGTAGTAGGCTGACTTGAAGTTCCGGCAAATAATCCACCGGATGTAGTGGGTTGGGTTGTTGAACCAAATAAATTAGACGTCCCCACATTCCCCATTGAATTCCCACTAAATAAATTAGATGTTCCCAAAGTATTCGTTGTACCTCCTCCAGTAGCCACGGGTGTAGTCAAGAGTATATCTTTGATATTATAATTACCATCTGGCAAGTCAATTGTAGTGGAGCCCATGAAGGCATCATTGAATTTCTTAAGATATTTAATTTGACACTTTAAATCACTAGGTGGGGTATCATCAGCCTCGGGTAATTTACGTTCATTCAAACCAATAGCATCAAGAAATTGCCTCTTAATCTTACTAGTCTCCCCAGATAAATAACCCCATACTTCATGTTTATTATCTTTGGATAATGCGACTTCGGCACGTGTTAATAATTTGGTGAGTACACCACCAAGAAAATTAATTTTATTATAATGACTAGATAAAACATCATTAATAAATGATGGGGCCTTTGATAAATCGATGTTTTTAAGCGATTTTACCTCATTTTGTAGGGTAAATACCTCATTCTTCATCAATCTTACCCTCTCGAGTAATTCTTTAGACATTTGTACATTTAAATGATTAGGTATACGAAACGTCATTACAATTTTCGAATTATTATGAAACCTTTCATTATCTATAGATTCCGATAATCTCCTAGCCTTTATTGATATCAATTTCTGATCATCCTGAAGTTTACAGCGATTATTAATCTCTTGTTCTAATTTATCTTGACGTAATTTTATATCATTCAATAAATTCTTAATCTGATCATTATATAATACACATTTATCATTCAACATATCCAATTGATTTATCATCCCACGTACATTCTCTAATGACCGTTCTTGTGTACTCAATATCATTTCTGCAACGTCAAAATGTCCACGCCACTCTGGAATCAAATTCGTCAATTGATGAACTGTTGATCGAGAATTTATCTTCAATGGACGATTACCACTAGAAGTAACACCATAGACGTTCGTATTCGTGGTACTTCCCAAGGTAGCTGGTTGAGATTGTGTCGTATTGAAGTTGAATGTAGGTTGAGAAGTGGTAGAGTTGAAGGTTGGAGGTTGAGTGGATGTCGGTGTAGATGTGGTTGTAAAGAGTGAAGATTGATTTGTTGACGTAGCTCCAAATAAATTAGAAGACGAAGCGATGTTTGTACTAGTAGGCTGTGTAGTACTTGAAGTTGAACCAAATAATCCACCAGTTGTAGTCGTCGTAGGTTGAGTTGAAGTTGTGGTTGAACCGAATAAACCACCAGTAGTCGTAGTACCTCCACCGAATAATCCTCCACTTGTAGTAGGTTGAGTTGTCGAACCGAATAAACCTCCACCACCCGTCGTAGATTGATTCGTTGAACCAAATAGACCAGTTGTTGTAGGCTGAACTGATGTTGTACTTGCACCAAACAATCCTCCAGTTGTAGTCGGTTGAGTACTTCCTCCAAATAAACCTGTTGTAGTCGTCTGAGGTTGAGTAGTGCCACCAAAGGTGGGAGTAGATCCAAAAATGGATGACATTAAGAATGATTGTGAAATTTAATTCCAGATAATTTAAAAATACATTTCAAACACTGAGTTTCTTACAGTACAAATTTCAATACCAGAATATATATGTCCACTGCTAGACAGACATTGCCACTATTGGGGATATGATGAGGGTCTAGGAATTATATATAAAAATTAAAAGATAATAAATTAAAATTTTAAATATGATATTATCCTATCTGGTCTTGATAATAATTCCTCTACGATTTTATAAATTTGATCATGGGCTACCTGTAGGGTACTCATAATATGCCTGTACTTGAGCTTACATTCACTCCAGACGATGCCTCTATAGGTTTCCAGTATGGTAATGATCTGAATTTGTTAAAAACTTCAACGACTCTCTCCAATTTATCCACCGTCTCATATACTTCTGTACCTATAGATGGATTGTTAATGATTCGCCGTATACACAAGAGAGGATCATAAAGTTCATGGGAATGCACTACTTCTTGCATGAAATTTTAGGATTGTATGGAGGATAGTTCAAGGGTCGCGTAGAATGTAGGGAATCTGTACTCCCATACCGCTTCTCTCTATTTTTCCTTCACCACTCCTCTTTTATATAGTTTATAACTTACCAAAGTTGCCTCTGCTAGCGGCTACTTGTGGTAAAACGTCCATATATAATACCAAATCAGGCTCGATTAGGCCTGTATCTGGGCCTTTACACCATTCAAAATCGAGATTCTATAAGATCGTTAAGATAACGCCTACTACAAACTTACTTTCACTCCGACTGAATATGCGATTCCTGAAAAGGCGTAGCGATCTGTGATGACATGAACACCAGATTCTAAGAGTTCGATGATTTTATTCCTGAAAAATCAAAGAATTAGGCTCATTCAACATACATATGCTCCCATCTATTAGCTGAAAATAGTAAATGTATTGTCTGTATAGGAAGATCATTATTCCTTCTAGAGAGATAGTCATTGAGTACACTCCCAATCTTCGTAGTACGATCTGAAGGTGTTTACACATTTTGTATCAAATAGGATTAAAAGTACCAGGGAAAGATATTACTTCATTTTTTATACCTTGAGAGTCGAGTTTTTTCGATAATAAAGTAATCTGCGATGATTTCCCAGATCTAAGTATATATATTTCAGAGTCAAAGGTTGAATTTAAGAAAATTTTACCTGTCTATACCCTCAAATACAATTAATTTACCCTTTGAAATTACCTTCTTCATATACATGTTGATATATAGACCCTTATCCCACGATTTACATGTACTGTATGGCTAGTACCCATGGGGATGTCGTAAATGTATATGGCAGATGATCAAGACAGTGTGACTGTAAATAATGTTTTCAATACACACATTAATTGAATTTAATTTTATACATAACATTTTAATACATAGAACTCATTGATATAATTTTATATGAGGGAATTTTATTATATATTAAAGTCCTGCGTGAGTTTGTAGGTAAGAACATGAAAAATGGCAAGAATCTAATAGAAGATGGATCAAATATATTTGATTTAAGTATGAATAGTTCAAATAAGCTGGATAGACATGATACATTATTGGTTGATACAGACACACTTGACAATAATGTCAATGGTAAAGGATGTCCTGAAGAGATGGCGACATCAAGATTTTCATATGGTTTGGAAGGTGATGTTGTTATAGATCCTGGTATTGATGATAATTTTGGGTTATTATATGATTGTTCATCTAGTAGATTTGATTCACCATTTATAAATTTATTTGGTGATGATAATACAATTAAAGGAAAGAATATAACAGATGCTTTATCATTTGTAACACCAATTGGTAAAGGTGTATATGGTGATGTATATAAAGCATATTTAAGGAATGATCCTAAAAAATTATTTGCTGTTAAACGTGTACAAACACCTAGAACAATAGAAAAAATTTTTGGATTAGAACAGAATATTATTAAAGAATTACATGCTTTAAGATCACTTAAAAGACCACATGTTAATATTGTTAGACTTTATGATTATTGTTCAGCTATTGAAATTAATAAACAAGAAAATGATACAGATGGTAAAACAGTAATGGTCTTTTATTTAATATTTGAACTTTGTGATATGGATCTTTGTAAATTTGTTAAACAAGTATCAGAAAATTTTAAACCTCATGAAATTCATTTATTAAATGAAGCAAATAATCATTTTAATGATAAAGAATGTAAAATACAAGATTTTATGAATTATTCTCGTAATCATTATATTAAGAATAAATTATTCAAAGATAAAATACCATTACCTGCACTTAATGAAGATATCGCCAAAGTAATAATGTATCAACTTCTACAAGGATTATCTTATCTACATTCTAATCGCATCATACATCGTGATATTAAACCACAAAATATCCTATTAAAAAAGAATCATAATTCTATACTTGATGAAGATGATCAATCCACACACACTTGGTTTGTTTATATTATAATTAATTATTAATTAATATATCACTAATATCTCATCATATTTCATCCATATTATATAGGAAAGTTAAGATAAGTGATTTGGGACTATCTACAGTTATACCAGCCAGATATTTATCATTAATGACAGAAGAAGTCGTTACATTATTATATAGACCACCAGAATTATTACTCGGAAATTGTAAATATACAACCGCCGTCGATATATGGTCAACCGCCACCACCGTCGGTACGTTTCAAACGATGTATTGTAATCCACCCGATGTCCAATCCAACTCTCCTTTCCACTCGCCTCCACCTGAGGTCGTCTTGCAGACAGCTCTTCTATTTACTTCCCCCTCCAACTCCCAGAGATCGTTTTCGGGTTCCACTTGAGGTCTAGTATTACTCTTCATTCCATCACTACCTTCGCCACGATCTCCGGGAGTGGCATTACTCTTTAGAGATAGGTAATTGGAAGAGCTCTCTGCAGGAGAACGCGAGGATGTAACCTCAGGTGGAATGTTGCATTGGACCTCGGGTGGGGAGTTTTGACTATAATTATGTGAGACGTTGTTGAGATTTATATTATAGGTGAGTGTTTATTGGGTAAGCCGATGTTTAGGGGTCGTACTGAATTTAGTGTATTGATGCGTATAATAACTACGGTTGGAACACCTCCATTATCTGAGTTATCTAATTTATCTAAGGAGATGAAATATTTATCGGTATGTTGATGATATGTATATATAATATATTTAATTTAGAATGAAATACCTCACATGGAGCGTGATGCTGGTGATACATTGAGGAAGATTTTTACGGATCATTTTGGTAGGCAATTGTTGAGTGATTGTGGAATTGATTTATTTTCAAAAATGTTACAATTTTTACCAAAGGATAGGATTAGTGCTGATGATGCATTAAGACATCCATGGTTTGATAATATAAAGATGTTATTGAAGCCATCCATCGCTAAATATTATTTTAATGATGTACGATTATTCCCTAGGGGTTATAAAGATATGTTACCTCTTACATTTCTAGGTGATGTTAAAGAATTTAAAAAGACATTAAAAGATAAGAAGAAGAAATGGAATAATATTACAATTGATGATTATATCACACAATTCACTTTTCCTTAATAACTGATGTTTAATTTTATTAAAGTATATATATTTATTTGTGGTGCACTTGCACTATTTATAGCCCCACTTTTTAAAATTAATTATACCCTCGGCAATTTTACCTATTTGTAAATGATGACTATAATATATGATAAAGGATAACTTTATCATATAATGTATGATGATATACATGTATTCATATAAATAATTATTATAATATATATACTATTTAACTACTAACATGATATGAAGTATACTACCTATATATGATAGTAGTAGATTTATATAAATAATTACATTTCATAAAATTATTAAAATGGCATACTTCGATTGTAAATGGTGTATATAAATGAAACATGATGAAATATAAATGAATAAACAAAGCTTTAAATTACAATAACGTTTTATTTGCTATATGCAATTACCCTCCAGTATTTCTTAGACAATTAACAAAATGTCAATTAAAAACCCACGATCTATTCAAAATCATTGTCATGTTATTATAAATATCTATGGAAGGTAATTATTTTTAATTTAATAATTAAATCCATAAAAACCACAAGTCAATAATAGACCCCACATTCTAGTAGATTGAATTATGTCTAATATAATCGATGAAGTCTCGAAGATAGTAATAAAATAGAATTGTATTTGTGAATTTTATATCAGATGGTGAGCGAATATAATGAAGTTTATAATAATAATCATCGCGCTTAGTTATTATAAATGTATAGCGGGTTGGCGTGAATTTGTAACTTGTTGTTGTTGTTGTTTTAATGAACCAGAATTGATCGACTTAGACATTAATACAAGAGATAGTGATGATAGAGTAAAGGTGACTAAAACACAAGAAGGTTGTATGTATTCATATATAGTAGAACCAAGGGATGGATATGCTGTAGATAGATATACAAGTAATAGCTTAACTATATTTAGACATAAAAAACGTAAAAGGAAAGAATCTCTATTGATATTAACAAGTATACATAGTAATGATACTGTTGTTGTAGGTTTAAGATATAAAAATTGGTTTAAATATGAACATATATTTCTCTATAAATTCCGATTACGATGGGAGGCAATGACTAACGATTTCCTCCTTTTTGTCATAGATAGTCTAGTTTCTGGTAACTTTACACGCAGAGAATTAGCTGTATCACAATACGTTGAATATATCCGCTTTAGGAATCAGCAGGAATCAGAATTCATCATGAGTAAAATACGTCGTACTTAGTTAGATGAAGTAAGTGAGATAGTTTGGAGCATAGAGTTTCGGATTTTCATGCATTCAATGATAATTAATTTGTAAAGTATACAATGATGAAGCTGTGTAATTAAATAAGAGTCGTTGTATTCGTGTCGAAAGTCGAATAAAGTATATATGTAATTTATAAATTTAAAAGATATAGTATAAAATATAAATAATTTCAATGTTGTTTCATAAATTTATAATAGTCTATGGTATTAGAAGTTGAGGGAGTGTATGGCACGCGAATATCATCAAGATAACCAAAACATCTTGAAGATACATTAAAACTCTTTTAGATTTTAGAGAAAAAAATATATTAAATACATTTAAAATAGAGATGATGAATATTAAGCCCTCATCTTAAATTTGTCTTATGGGTTGGTGTGTAGTGGTATGTGCGTATTGAATATAGTGGCTTGAGATCAATGATAAGATCTATTGTATATAGTAATGAAGATAATATATGGAGAGGAAATCACGTTTAAGAATACCAGAAAAATTTAATAATAAGAATGCCAGTTCAGGGCCATTAAGATTTCGTTGTTTTGATGATTTTTATAAATACTATAGTAAAAATCAGAGTATAGAAGATGCTAAGAGACATAGATTGACACCTACATCTACAAAATGTATGGTAGCTGTTGTAGATGGTACAGATTATAAATTAACAAATGATTTACAAGGATTAGTATTACGTCCATCAGAATCACCAATACAAAGTACACGTTATGATTCTTCAGATTCAGTTAGAGATAAGGAATTATTGGATAGTATCCAGGGTTCGGTGAAGAGGTTATGTGAAATATTTCAAAAAGCACATGATGATAAAAATTATCGGTTAAAATTAAAGGAAACAATATTAAAGAATAAAAAAAATAAAATTTCATCAAATTTCATTAAGAATGATGAAGTTAAAGCACCTATAAGCATCTATACTAAAAGGACACCTTCACCAAAGGTAGGTGGAAAAATTATCAACGAGAGTATAGATAAATTGAAATTGACTATACCTAACGATCCAATCAGTAAAATAACACCTAAAGTTAACAATAAATCACCGCAAATATATCCAATCATACTCGAACATAACACCACCTCTAATGAATGTAGAAATATCACTAGTAACGAAAAAACAGTATCAACTCTTGATACCACCAACGTTCCTCTTGCAGAGAGTACTCCACCTGAAGTTACAACCAATGTTCCACTAAGCGTGGAGCCTTCTCCTAATTCACTCCCCGTAAACGGTAATGTCACTCCCGGAGATCGTGGCGATGTTGAAGATGTAGATGGAATGAAGAGTAGTACAGGACCTCAAGTGGAACCTGGAAGCGATCTACGGGAGCTGGAAGGGGAATTAAATAGAGAAGCTGACGGCAGGACCTCAAGTGGAGAAGCTCCATGCAATGGAAAAGATGGACCTCTCGTGGATGCTGTCTGCAAGACGACATCGACTGGAGAAGTTCCATATAATGTAAAAAATGTACCTAAGGTTGAGAGATATGTTCATGATTTATCGAAGGATGGTAATGATTTATATTCAGTTGATACTAGTGATGGTACAGATCCTTTTTTAGTGCTAGACACTCCCAAAGATTTGGTTTCAAATGTGGATTCATCATTAAAAATCTCTGGGGGTGTGGATGGAAAAGGAGGAAATCATTATTTAAATGAAGGTGAAGTATATAATGAAATCCAAGAACATGTTTCATCATCTCAAGATATTCATCAAAATATACCATCGAAATTGACACCACCATCAGATTTGAATCCTCCACCACCAATAGCATTAGATATGGATGATACAATGCTGGTTGATGATTTATTAAATCGTTTTATGAATGATGTTACATTCTGTGATAATTTTACACAATTGTTGGGTAATATATCAAATTGTAATGAAAATGATTTGAATCAATTTGATAAAGTTATTAATCATTTACAAATGATTGTTGATGATGAATTAACAGTTGATGAAAATCATAATACATTCAAATGGTTCTTTAGTAGACCAAAAATTTTCGAGGTCAATTTAACAGATCGTACTGAACATTCAGATCTTAAAGAAGAAGATATCATTGATGATAATGTAAATTTAATACCTGAAGATTTACGCAGTAATGATACACAAAATTTCAATTGGATAAATGATGTTTAATATTTTTTTAAAATATATATCTAATATATACATGTATACATATATCAAATTAAAAAATTTGTAACCTTTCCAAATATAAATATATAAATACACCTCCAAATATATACGGTAAACACCGATATATTATATACAAATCAATCTCAAAATTATAAGGATTAGGCATACTTGTAGGAAATGATCTATACTCCTTATACTCACGCAATATCGGAGCCGCATCCAATAACATACAAACATTCGATACATAAAATAACGGCAATAACATCAATGATACTATATAATAAATATATACCCAAATTATAACATAATAAACAATATACTATATCACCTGAGGTCGTCTTGCAGACAGCTCTCAACCTGAGGTCCAATCCACGTTACTTCCCACTAGCCGTGGAGGCCTCTTCTAATTACATCCCCTCCGCTTCCCTGAGATCAGCTACGGGTAGTCCACTTGAGTTTATAAATCTAATCTCGGTGAGATAAGGATAAAGTGGAGGAATATATGTTAAAGGGGATATCTCAATGAATATAAATTGGAATGAAGGGAGGATGACTGAACTCAATACAATCATCAAATTCCTCTTCAATGAGATATTGACATCAGAAATACATGCAATAATCATTGAGATATTTACATGAGTTTCCCCAGAAATTGAGATTATCCTTATAATTTTGGAGGTATAATGAATTTAGTGAAAGTATAGTGATTGTAACCTCTAGTGGAACCTGGAAGCGATCTACGGGAGCTGGAAGGGGAGGTAAATAGAAGAGCTGTCTGCAAGACGAATAGAGGCGGATGTAACCTCAGGTGGAATGGCAAGTGTTGAGAAAGTATATTGTTGTGTAATTTAATATTAAAAACGTACGTTTATTATAGAGCCAATCGAGGAATTCGCTGGGTGAGTTGCGTCTATGGCTGATTACTACGACGCTCATGAGTAGATTAAGTAATGATGAAGTGGCGATATTGATTATAAACCATCTTGTATCAAGTCTATCCTTTATAAGAGGTATCGTGACGAAATAAATTATATACGCCAAAACATTGTAAAATGCCTCTTTATAAAATGAACCAGTTACCTCATAATAACCTAAATATCATTTCACAATCAATAAAAAATAATTACAGTCCACCTAAGGTTACCTCTACCAACGGTCCAACCTCTCTTCGTCTTGCAGACAGCTTTCCACTTGAGGTCCAATCCAACTCTTCTCCACTCGCCGTGGAGGCTCTTCCAATTACCTATCTCTAAAGAGTATAGCCACTCCCGGAGATCGTGGCAGAGGTGATGATTGGACCTCAGGTGGAGTCCCGCAGCTGATCTCAGGGAAGCGGAGGGGGAACTAAATGGAGAAGCTGTCTGCAAGACGACCTCAGGTGGAACGGCGAGTGGAATGAGGAGCAGGTGAGTAGACAGGATCATTGTTAGACAATGTTTTACTGTTACAATAGTATATAAACATACCAAATACGGAGGGTAGTAGTTTGAGGGTATGTAGATAAGTTACTAGTCTGTAAGTATATTCGAGTTTATCCCATAATGGTTGACATAATAGTCCTTGTAATGAGAATGCTTTGATACGATTGTAATGGAGATAAAAATGATTAACGATGATATATTCAGCATGTAGCCATAATAATATAATGATACCATTGACGAATATGAAGAAATTATTGTATGATTGATCGGTTTTAAATTTAGTAGACATGGTCACATTATAAATTTATGAAAAAAATATAAAATTACAAAGAAAGGTATAAATTATTAATTAAAGATTTATAAAATATTCACATAATTTATTATTTAGAAATGAAGAATTAAATTAGCTATAGATGGATCCATTCATCTTCAGTTTTTTACTTTTATATACCCACAACAATACACATGTACTAGAATAGAGCATTGATAATATAAAAATAAATCATATAAATTCTAATAAATTAAAAACTTTATTTATTCTTCTTAGCTAGACGATTCGCTTTAGCTTCTAATCTTTTCATCTTCTCCAATTCTTTATGCTTGCGTACCTCTTCTGACTTATCAAATGAATCCACAAGGGTAATCGTCAGATTGAAAATCGTTTCATCATCTGTAGAATCTGGATCCTTAGTGAAATAACCAACACGTTCGAATTGTATCGGATCACCAACATTTAATTTTATAGAGTCCTTCTCAGCATAACCTTTATAGATCTTTAGCGAGTCTTGGTTGATATGTTTGAGCCATCCTAAATCACCTTCTATATCTTCCATTGGATCAGCTTTTGTAAATAGGCGTGAATACCATCGGAATGTGACAGCAGCACAATCATTAATAGGTAACCAATGAATAGCTGCCTTGGCTTTCCTACCGTCTGGTGGAGCTGTACCTCCTCTAGTATCAGGATCATAAGTACATATGATTTTTACAATATCATCACCATTCTTAATTACCTACAAATATAATATTTTACATTAAAAGTGCGTAAAATGAAATTGTACATCGAAGATTTATACCGACGAAGTCTAAGTCGATGAGTTGCAGTCAATCTGAGGTTACCTCTACCAACGGTCCAACCTCTCTTCGTCCTGCCGTCAGCTCTTCCAATTCACTCCCCGTAAACGGTAATGCCACTCCCGGAGATCGTGGCGAAGATGGGGGTGTAGCAGAAATAGCCTGGATACATAATTCAATCTTTTTACCATCAAAAGGATCATCAACTAATTGATAGGGTGATGTAGCAGGATAGAAGAAATAGACAGTACCTAATGATAGGGCTACCAGAAATATTGGGGACCAGTGTATGATGTGATACTTTTGGCCATCATCACTAACACCGAATAAAAGTGATAGACCTTTGGGTTGTGATTTATCACTTGAAGTTACTGCTGATGGAGTATAACCTTTATCAGTACCAAGGTTACTTTTAATTGTCCCGAGTTTTTCTTTAAGTTTATCATTAATTGTACCTGGATCTATTTTATCATAACCAGTTGTCTCTTCCTGCCATGTAAGACCGGGGTTACGTTTATACCATTTATTCTTCTGACTGTCACCTGCGGCACCCTCCTGAGATAAACATATCAAGAGAGGTTTTTCTAGTTCAGGGGTATCACCACTCAGTGGAAAATATACAAATACACCTCCATTAGCATCAAATGTCAAATTTTCAAACGCGCTATCAGGAATTCCATTCGTCACATGACCGTGTATTGTAATGCGATTTATCTTTTCATTAGCAGGAATAGTATGTTTAAAACCTTTATATTCAGCTTGAGCACCAACATCTTGAGTTTGTTCCTGTACTGGTGTAACAGTAACTTGTTTATTACTCGTCCGATATGTAATTGGCGTTGTACCCTTGGCAGCGTAATCCAATTTTACAACAAGTTCTTGTTTTTTATAACCTTTATCACCGGGAGGAAGTGCACCGCTAATTCCTTGGAGTTTTCCTTTAAGAGCAGAACCAATTTGATTATTAGAGCCTCCTGGATCTATAGTACCATAGTCACCTGATACATCTGTCCATCTATTATTTGTGTTACGTCTATACCATTTATTAGTGGTATTAGCTGATTCACTCACAGCCAAACATATCAATAACGGTCTTTCATTTTTACTATCATCATTTTTAAAATATACATATACGTATCGTTTTCCAGTAAACCCGGTACCATCATTTAACTCTTGTATACCCTCTATTGCGTGTCCATGGATTGTTATTCGATTTATAGTGGCACTAGTAACTTTAAGATCGTGTTTAAAACCTTTAAATTGAGTACCACCTTTTTCCTCATTTACTGCTGCAGGAGTAATATTCCCAGTACCATCAGGAGTTGATTTGTATGGATTTCCAGGGGTAGAATCAGTTTTTTCAAGTTTAATTTCGTATTTATTGATGAGTGTAGTAAATTCAGTTTGAAGTAGAGTATCAACTCCGGTTGCCTCAGGGCCTAAATTTATTTCAGGCACATTCTTCCACGTATTCCCTCTCTTATAGTACGTCTGACTATCTGATTTCTTAACACATACAATTAATGGAAATTGATGATCAGAATCACCAGCTTGATGATAATATACATAAACCGCTTGAACTTCTGTACCAGTTATTCCATTCAATACTTGATCGTTATGTTTAACGAGGCCTAATGTGAATGGAGTAGTTCCACTAACAGGTTTATGATCAAAACGAACATAACCTTGTGGGACATTTGGATCGTTACCATCCTTCTTTTCAACTTTAAATTGATTAGATCCAGATCCATAATGAGCGCCGTTTGTAGCATTTTCTTGAGTAGGTGTTACACTTGCATCAATATCAATAGATGCTGATGGGTTATAACCTGTATCATTATTAAGACCGTTTTTAATTCCATTGAGGTTAGTTTCAAGTGCAGTAATATTGTTTGGATCATCCGTAGCGCTAAACCCCGTATGTTCGTTCCATGTATATCCACCACCAGATTTATTCTTACGTTCATACCATTTATTACCAGAACTTTGGCCACCGGTGTCAGATAAACATATTAAGTACGGCCTTTGAAGATCACTATCATTGTTCGCATAATATACGTATACGTATTTTTTACTTGAAAGATGAGCATCCTGAATACCATTTAGAGCTTGACCATGTATAGTGATGCGATTTATATTCATAGCAGTAGTATCTTGCCTATGATGTTTAAAACCTTTATAAGAGGTACCATTAGATGGTACGTCTGTAACAGTAATATCTTGATCAGGTGTCTGAGGTCGTGCTTTGTATGTTGCAGTGGGTTGATGAGTTTTTTCGAGCTTAACTTCATATTTAACTTTGAGACCATCAAGATGACCTTGAAGTTGACTAGTAGCAGTATCTTGCTCTGGATTTACATTCAGATCTGGTATTTGCTCCCACGTATTCCCTCTCTTATAATACGTCTGACCATTGGTACCCTTATAAACACAAACAATTAATGGGAATTCATGTGCAGTATCATTAGTACTCTCATAATATACGAAAATTTTAGATACAGTCTGTCCTACAGATACATCGACTTCTTTCAACTTATTTCCATTGTGTTGAAGTATAATTTTATTTTTGCCAGTAATTGAAACTTGATGCTCATATGCTATGTATCCATCAGGTACTTTGTTACTAGATGAGCCAGAGTTATACTCAGTCTTCTCAACTGAGACATCAATACCTTTCGTTCTATACTTAATCTTTTTATCTACACCAGTATTCTGGGGTCTCTTGTCTAATTTAATTACATAATCGGTACCGGGAATATTAATTGTTCTAGCATTAGCTGCAGTGAGGTCTTGAGAAGTAACCGAATTTGATGTTCCAGATTTAGCACTTGAGGTCCAATGACTAATCTTCGCCACGATCTCTGGGAGTGGCTTTACTCTTTAGAGATAGGTAATTGGAAGAGCTCTCTGCAAGAGGAACACTGGTTGTAACCTCAGATTGAGAGTAATTCTTAGACTTCGTCGTTATAAATCTTCAATGTACAATTTCATTGTGTTAAAACAAACCTCTTTGCATTTGATCCAATAAGAGTGTAATAATCTGACTTCATTACCGGGGAATAGTCGATAGAATCCATCTTGTGGTACATGATTGAAATCTTTGGAATCGATATAAAATCTTTTATTAAATTTAACCTGAAGATGAATGAATAAAATAAAAATTACATACAGTACGTGTATTATCATTAAATTTATTTTTTAAAATGACATCTTCTTCTAAATCTTCAGGATAATTTTCTAATTCTACCAATAAAGGATGGATTACAGCAAAGAAACGTTTAGAAATTTTGTTCATACATTCACTATAGAAATTAATTATATAGGAAAAAAAAATTTTCAATTTAATTTTTAAAACTTACCGTATACAATTTTCTAATAATTCTATTTGAATATAATTTTCTCTCTTTGCTACACCAATTTTATTACAAAATAATCTCAATGATTCAGCAGGACAACCCCTACGTCTAAATCCAGATATAGTAGGCATCCTTGGATCATCCCAACCATCAACTATCTTATTATTCACCAAATGCAATAACAATCTATAGAAATTATAATTAAATACATATTAAACAACTCCACTCGAGGTACAATAGACATCTCTTCGTCTTGCAGACAGCTCTCCACTTGAGGTCCTTCCACTCGCCGTGGTGGCCTACTCTATTTACTTCCCCCTCCGCTTCCCGTAGATCAGCTGCGGGTTCCACTTGAGGTCTAGTACTACGCATCCTTAGCACCATCTTCCATCATTCCCATGATGGATGATCCATCACTACCTTCACCACGATCTCCGGGAGTGGCTCTACTCTTTAGAGATAGGTAATTAGGAAGCTGTCTGCAAGACCAACAGTGGTTGTAACCTCAGGTGGAAGAGAGTTGGACTGGACCTCGAGTGGAGCGTGGAATTTTCTTCGTAAAAATTTTCTCCGCCTTTGGCGGAGGTTTTGTTTGCCCTTCGGGTAAAGTCACTCCCGGAGATCGTTGAATGTTGAAGTTTTGAAATTAATTCTACCAGATTCATTTCCATCATGTAGAAATGGTCTATAATTATTCCGATTAGAATTATATATCGCATCATATGGTTGTGGATTCGTGTATGTTACTTTACGTTTAAATGCTGCAAGAATAGTACCATTAGAATCACTAGAATCTTTAGTAGTATTACTGGTGTCCTTTTTAACTGTATTTGTCGCATCATTTTGTATTTGCGCTCCTGCGCCTGAAAATCCTATGGTTTCTAACCATTCCTGGGTTATGTGGAGAAGTTTGTAATCCAAATGATGCAGCCAACATTCCTATAGGCGACCAGTCATAAAGATGACTAACCAAATCAGCATTACCTCTATTAGTACTATCTGCATATTTACTAAATAATTTTAAAATGCCCTTGTTGCCAGCTTCTATAGTTTGATCAGGATCAGAAGCATTCTCCTTCTTCTTTGTACCATAACCGCGGTTATCTAATGTTCCAAGTAGAATTGGAGTTAAAATTTATGGACTTTATGGGTAAAATTAATAGAAATTGCAATATTATAGCACTAGATATCCAACCAATGGTAATGTTAAGTTAATCAGTTCATTTTCAAGTTTAGTATTATTTTTATTAGGAGCATCAGTAATGTTGGTGTCTTGTTTCCATTTAGTCGTATCAACGTATGGATTGTAAAGGAGACCCTCAGGTTTATAGTATTTATATTCCTTTCCAGTACCAGCACTGTCATCTTTCGCTACGCATATTATAATCGGTCTGTCTCCAAAGAAGTATACATGAACATAATGGACATTATTTTCTGTAATATCTTCACGTTGACCGCTACCACCACCAGGATTTGGCTTAGTGAGGTTATCGTTTCCCTTTTTAAGTGTGGCGGTACCGATCTTTTTATATTTATTAGTATCACCCTGTACTTTATGTGTATAACGTGTATATCCAAACTTGGGATTATTATTTTTCAGAAAGACTTTAACAGTTTCACTTCCACTACCAGCGCTATATTCATTATTCTTTTGATCAATTTTTATTTCAACATTAGAAGCATCAGTCTGATCTTTAGAGGTTAGAGTATCATTTCCATCAGCTGGATTAGGATAACCTGTATCTGGATTAAGTGCACCTTTAATTTCACCGAGTTTATCTGCAAGTCCGGAAATATTGGTTGGATTTTTACTATCAAGACCAGTTGCAGTGTTCCATGTGTAAGGATAGGTTCCCGTACGTTCATACCAAGTGTTTCCAGTAGCATTACCATTTGGAGATAAGCATATCAACAGAGGCTTGTGTAGTTCAGGGTTACCCTCTTTCAGTGGAAAATACACAAATACACCTCCACCAGCATCAAATTGCTGACTATCAAGCACAGTTTGAAGAATACCATCCGTAATATGACCGTATATTGTTATCCGATTTACATTGCCAGAAGAAATAGCATGTTTAAAACCTTTGTATTTATTATCACTATCAGGATTTACTGTTGAAACATTAATTTGATCAGTACCACTGGGATAAGGACGTGCTTTGTAACCAGAACTGGTGTTATTCCATTCAAGCTTAACTTCGTATTTTTCAGCGATTCCAGGAAGGTGTCCATTCAGCTCTCTAGCAGTTCCGGCAGGATTACCGAAATCAATAGCAATTTGCGTATTATTTAGTTCAACTTTATCTTGTGTATCGCGTATATCCATAATTATCCTTCATTAACTTAGAAAACTATATTATTCCTTCAACACATAACTGATCTCTGAGAACAAAAACAGAGAAAATTTTATAAAGAAAATTCTACTCTCCACTCAAGGTCCAATCCAACTTTTCTTCCACTCGGCGTGGAGCCTCTTCTATTTAATTCCCCCTTCGCTTCCCTGAGATCAGCTGCGGGTTCCACTTGAGGTCCATTCACTATCATCTACTTTTCCACTCGCCGTGGAGGCCTTCTTATTTACGTCACCTCGACTCCCATAGATCGTCTCGGATACTTTGCCACGATCTCCGGGAGTGGCTATACCGTTTAGGGGAGGTAATTGGAAGAGGCCTCCACGGCGAGTGGAACACTGGTTGTAACCTCGAGTAGAATTATTTTCATGTTAAATTCATACCTTTTGCTCATGACATAGTATGTGAGATTGAGTCTTGCGAATTCGATTTGTCTAGTTTTGGTAATATTGAGTTTATCTTGTAGCCAATCATATAATGGTCGATGTAATTCGAATTCTGTTGTACATATAGAATGTGTAATACCTTCAATACTATCTGATTGTCCATGTACAAAATCATATGTTGGATAGATAACCCATTTATTAGATGTATTATGATGATGTGTATGTAAGATTCTATATAAAATAGGATCTCTCATATTCATATTATTAGATGACATATCAATTTTAGCTCTTAATACACAATAACCATTTGGATATAAACCATTTTTCATATTAATAAATAATTTTAAATTTTCATCTATAGTACGATTTCTATATGGTGATTCAATACCATTTATTAATAATGTACCCCTATTTTTTTTTATTTCATCTATAGATTGATTATCAACATATGCTAAACCTTTTTTTATTAATATTATAGCCCATTCATATAATTTATCAAAATAATTTGATGCATAATATAAATGATTACCCCAATCATATCCTAACCATTTTATATCATTTTTTATTGATTCTATATATTTTTTATCTTCACATAATGGATTTGTATCATCAAATCTTAAATGTGTTCTACCACCAAATTTTTTTGATAATTCAAAATTTAAACATATCGATTTTGCATGTCCTATATGTAAATAACCATTAGGTTCTGGTGGAAATCTTGTTATTATTTCTTTATGTTTACCATTCTTTATATCAGATTCTATTATCTGTAATATAAAATTCGTATTCAAATCCATATCCATCTTTATACCATATCTCAAATTACTCTTAGATAATCCACGTATACTAGATATTTTAATCATTGATTGAAGTCTTATGATTATATATTCAATGAAGATGTACTTCAAATCTTCACTGAAACCTTCAACAATCTTGTACTCATTCACCAAAGTATTTACAAAAGTTTATGTTATATTACAAATAGGTACACCAATCATCAATTATATTTAGAAAAAGGTACGATAAATAATTATATTTATGGAATAATATATAAATTTATATGCACTGGGGAGCGTTGAGTAAACATGTAGACAATGGACATTAAATGGTGGAAATTAAAAGACTAACTTAATATTTATAAATTATTATAATTATTTTATACAAGTAACTATTTACATATTATTATTAACGGTAATTTCGTAAGAAGGATCGCTATTTAGTGTATGGAATCCAGTGAGGTATGCTAAAATAGATTTTGAAATAATTTGATCATCAAATAGGATAATTAGATAGATTAATACATATTTCATTATATAATATATTAATTAGATTCTATTTCATGGAAATGTGTCGTCAAATTGCCCAGTAGATCCCTGTTGTTCACTCCTTAATTTGCCTCCCCATATTCGCCCATATACTCTTTAACTTTTTGGAATATACTTCACTAATTATCGAGATTATACATAATCGGATCATAAATAATTTATAATAATATAATAAATTTATAATTTAATTAAATTTATACTCAATAATGAAGAGAGGTATCTTTTATACATGACCCTTCATACATCTTCAATTCTTTAGGACGTGGTGGTTCTGGTAGTAATAAATTACGCGTTACTCTAGGTTTACCCGTTGGAGCTCTAATTAATTGCTGTGATAATAGTGGTGGTAAGAACTTGTATATTATCGCTGTGAAGGTATGTTGAACGTCGATTACTTCATATCATAACATTAGGCTATTGGAGCATGTCTTAATCGCTTACCAGCAGCCTCAGTAGGCGATATGGTACTTGCAACAGTTAAAAAAGGCAGACCAGATCTTAGAAAGAAAGTCTTACCAGCCGTTATTGTACGTCAAAGGAAAGCATGGAGACGCAGAGAAGGCTATTTCATATACTTTGAAGATAATGCCGGTGTAATCGTCAATGCCAAGGGTGAAATGAAAGGATCAGCAATAACCGGCCCTGTAGCCAAAGAATGCGCCGAATTATGGCCCAAAATTTCAGCAGCCGCACCCTCTATAGTCTAAGTCTAATATTATACACATAAATTGTACATTTCATACATTGTAAACATACCTTAAATCCATCAGCATTCTATTTATCTCAATCTGAAGTCCAATCAACTTCTTCCAATGCAACCAACCTTCTCCATTCGCCATGTAGGCCTATCCACCTGAGGTCGTCTTTAGACAGCTCCTCTAATTACCTATCTCCAAAGAGTATAGCCACTCCCAGAGATCGTGGCGGAAGTACAAGCACTATAAATATGTCTTCATCACAGAAACCCTATATATGTCGGGATAAAAAACACCATTTCCACTACATTTCCAGTGACTATTGATGTTTTCTCTTTTAATATAATGTATACTAATATATCAATACAATTGAAGGATGATATATAGTTGTATGATACTATATAAGTATTAATATAATTAATTATAATAATATATATACTATATTACTACTAACATGATATGAAGTATACTACTTATATATGATAGTAATACATATATATAAATAGTTATACATCATAAAATTATTAAAATATTATAAGAAAATTGTAAATGATTAATAGAAGATAATTAAAATTATATTTAATTCAATTAATTTACATGTTATTATAGTAGTGGACCTCAGGTGGAGACCTCAAGTGGAACCCGTAGCTGATCTCAGGGAAGCGGAGGGGGAACTAAATAAAAGAGCTGTCTGCAAGACCAACCTCAGATATAGAACTAACATATATAAATATTAAATATAATAAATTCACGACTTGTGTGATTAAAAGTGGGCTGCGATGAGTACTATTTGACTATGTTAAAAATAAAATGTAAAAGATGACGAAAATAACAAAAAGTACGAAGATCTATAATTTTATTGAAATATTCACATTAAACAAACCTTTAATAATAATGTGCGATTATTTGATATGCGTTTATAATATCTATACAATTCACTCTGGACTGTTGGTAGATGTGAATTATGTATGAACTGTACAAGTACTAACCTGATTTTACATTATTTAATGATAATTCTGTATCTGCATCTATTCTTTTAATCATTTCATCCTGTTGTGCTACGTATGTTGTTACCCTTTGGAATATTTGTGTTAAATCTCCAATGGCATGTTGTATATTTGCCAATGCTTCAGCTTTAGCATTTGCAATCAACGATTTCGATACACCACCATTAGAAATAACTTCACCACTGGAATTATATGAAAAGGTACAAATGAAAATTGACATACCTTTCAATATCAATTTGTTGATCATATTCTAAATCTTGTTGGAGTATAAATCTTCTTCTACCAATTGTCCAATTTTGATTATCATTACTCGAGTACATTTTACGCCTAGACTCTTGTTGTAGCATAATTTGAGCTCTTTGATGTAAAATATCCTTTAATTCTTTAGTAATTTCATAGACTTTATTACGCAACGTGCTGATCATATTATCATAATGTAATTTTGTATGTTCATTTCTACCCCTGGCACTTTTTAAATTCTTTTCAAGTGTATCTATAGAATTTGATGCTACAGTTATATTATCCTTGATATCGTTGGTCAGTTCTTCAATACGTTTTGTATTATCCACGTATAAACTCATCTTTTTGGCCAATTGTTTCAATTGTACCAATTTAGCATTGGCTTTAGATAACTCTTTATTAATTTCATCAGCATATTTATCATATTGATCATTCTCATCATTTATTACAGCTGTATGTGTAACGCTGTTAGAATTTGTATTCTTTGCGATCTCTCTCTTGAATAAATTCGTTCTATCCACAGAAGTAACCATTTTAAAGACAAAATGAATTAAAATCTTTAAATTTCAATTTGATTATTTACACATTAACAACTCTCCTCCCCTTTGTATATATACAGATCTTACATCGAACAAAGGTCACTATAAAATTTAAATTTAAATATATATGGAACATAAAAAAATTACAGATTATGATTTATTAAAGAAACACTATACATTTTTAAATGATCAGGTTTATTAATCTTGAAATGTTTTTATTGTCTATTACTTTATATAGGATGATGGTTCATGGGAATCTAACCTCGTATCTTCATACCATGAATCATTGTTCAAGGAATATGCAATTTGTGATTTATCGTCTTATAAAAGTGGCAATGTAAGATTTTCAGGACTTTTTTTTAATTTTTTAGATCGGTCTGAGGTGGAGAACAGCAGAAGAAGTAATTAGTGGGAAGTGCGAAAAAATATGCTCCAATGTTGCTTGTAATGAACACGTAGGGCTCAAAAGCTACGAACTTCTTTTTAATTACATTGAGAATAACCAGAAAAAAGAGGTATGTTTAAGGACCTTTGACGTTCATGGACGTGACATACGTGAAATTGATGTTATTATCCGACTTTATCATTTTTGGATGGCTTCCTTGGCTTTAATCACTGTAATGTACATCTGTAAATAACGGGAGGGGATCAATTTGAGTAACATGGAAGGATTTAAGAAATAGAAGGGAAACAGAAGATGGTAGGGAAAAAAACGTGGTTTCCACCAGATACTACTAATCAATATGCCGGGAAAATTGTTGGTAATAGGGACGGTCGTAAGTGGATGGGTAGAATTTCCATGTTTATTGCTGGTTTTATAATGCTTACTCCACATAGAATTGCTATGACTTGTGCTCCTCATATTCTTAAACGTTATCATCTGCCACCAGATGTCGTTGGACTGTTTATATATAAGATCCATGCTCCTATGGAGTTGAGTGGATTAGTCGGTCAGTTGGTCACAAATATTATAGCCTGGACAGTTAGAGCATCATCGGCTCCAAGGTGGATTTTCAGAAGCTTCTCTATTGTATCTGCCTGGTCAATGTTTTTAAGTGGAATTCTATCATTCATTTTGTTATATTCCGGTGATGATTATGGACATTTTAATTATTTTTTCTGGAGTATCATTCTATTGACGCTTACAAATGGTCTGTATTGTTCCTCCACTTTCAAATTAGAAGGTTTCATTGCATCAATGTACGGTGCTGGTATACCATCATCCGGATTCTTTACGTTTTTCCTTCATAAATTTTGTAAATTGAAATCCAAGAGAGATGGTTGGACTGATTTTGACCGCAGTATTTTATTAATACAATATTGGGTCACTGTAATTACATTAGGGCTAACCACTATATGGTGGACCATCGATATTGGATTTGATATATATGATACGCAAACAATCGAAGGAGATGCCAATACTAGTGGTACCGATGCCTATACTAAGGCTATCGATTTTGGTAGAACACAAAATGATCGTAGAAAGGAAGATGGGAACAAAGGCATTGGCAAACTGTTTATACGCAAAACTGAACCTCTAAATAAAAAAAATCCTACTGCTCCCCTTAAAGATACTGGGCATGCCGCTGATTGGTCTCCTATATTCATGTTAGCTACATCACTCGGTTCTGTATACTTTTTCTATCCTTCGATCAGTCCGTATCAACTGGTAGATGAGGTTATTGGAAAGAAAATTGATTTATGGGTTCAATTTACAGCGGCTATCCCGAATTTCGGCGTCGCTATATTGGATATTATTGATGAAACAGCCGGTAAGGAATGTGGACCAAGTGGCAAACACTGGTTTAGAGATGATAATGGTAATAGTGGTCATAAACGTTATGATTTATGGCATCTCTCCTGGTTGGCGATTATACCATACCTATTGTGCATTTTTATCTTCATATCGTTGATGCATTTTCCCGATGGTTGTATTTCAAAAATCATCAATGGCAATCCTATAGTTATTGGGCTCATTGGTAATACCTTCAATTTCTTCCAGGAATGCTTGGAATCAATAGGATTCGCAGGGGCCGGTGGCCAGGGTACCCGAGAACCCAATTCAGCTTGGAATGAACCCACTGGTAGTTCTGGTACTCTTAAAAATGATTTCAATGACGACATAGCCGCATTTAACGTCTTATTCACGTATATTTTTATGGTCATATCCATGTTTTTTTGGCATCGTGTTTATAAAAATTTCATTCACCCATCTATTCTATAGACATTGGTCAAGGTTTGTGTATGTGCGGAATGTTCGGTAAAATTAAAAGAGGGTATAAAAAGGAAGAAGATTACATGAATTAAATTGAAATCTTGATTATAATCCTTGAATTAACCTAAATAAAGATGTCAGACTTTAATGATTCGAGTACTTTATTCATAAATTGTATCAAACAACGCGTTTGTCTATGCTTGTCCCATCCTTTTAAATCCTCAGTTTAAATCGTATGACGATGAATTACTTTCAATTCAAGAGAAATTGATTAATGAATTGGATTATAATCCCGAGATTTTTTCAACAGATTTACAATTGATTAAGATGAAGGATGATTTATCTATGTTGTTGAAGTCCTTTAATGTTAGTTTAGTGTTCACTTATCTCGTGATACTATAGACCCTTTATGTATATAAGAGGGAGTTTATAATAGTTTTACAATCGCAATTGAATTTGATGTCAATTTTAACTGACTTGGAGGTTTGATGAATAAATTTTTCGCTCTTGTATTTTTTTAATGTATAGAAGAGCTTAGAATGTACAACAGTTGTTGATAATAGGCATAGATTATTGGCTGATCATATATTATCTCTATGGAATGATACAAGTTGTTTAGAATCTAACGTGACTACAACTATTGGATCTATTAGTACATCACCAAAGAGTTTAGAATCTGATGAGATTACATTTATACCTGTATGAGGTTTTATTATAAAATTATGAATTTTCGATAGATTACCGAGGGTCAATTTGATACCGTTCCAACATTGGTCAGGAGAAGAGTTAAATTAGAGCAGTTGAATGAATTTTATAAATTCTTATTCACTGATGCGTTGAAGAACAACATGTATTACTGATTACAATCCATTTCATTTCAACAACTTTTAGATGTCTACCGATTAGGTTGAGAGATATATCAAAATCCGGTATAAAAGTCTTTGGTCAAACTGGTAAGTAACTGAGTATAGTCTAAAATATAAATTACAAAGGATCTGCCAAGGTTTACACGTTAAGATATCTAAAGGTCATTGATTTTATACCAAAGTATGTAAACATTTACATATTTAATCATTCAATAGGGAAGGTATCGTACAATTACTAGATGATCGATTTAAAAGAAAGAAATGAAATCCAAACAAAAAAATTTTGCCACAATTATATGAATTTACCCTCATCGGAATAGGAGTTATATTACAAATGTCGTGTCCTCCACGATGTTACATCCACCTCTCCTTGTTTTGCAGACAGCTCTTCCACTTGAGGTCTTTCCACTCGCCGTGGTGGCCTCTTCTATTTATTTCCCCCTTCGCTTCCCTGAGATCAGCTACGGGTCCACATGAGGTTATAATCTAATCTCGCCGAGATAAGAATAAAGTGACGGAATTCACACAAGTGAGGATATCTCAATGAATATAAATTGGAATGAAGTGAGGATGATAAAATTAAATACAATCATCAAATTCCTCTTCAATGAAGTATTGACATCAGTTATACATCCAATAGTCATTACACAATCTTCATGAGATTCCCCAGAAATTCTGGATTTCCTTCAAATTTTGGAGGTTAAAATGAAGTTGGTGGAAGACAGTGATTGGGCCTCAAGTGGAATACCCGCAGCTGATCTCAGGGAAGCGAAGGGGGAGGTAAATAGAAGAGGCTCCACGCCTAGTGGAAAAGCTGTCTGTAAGACAACATACTGACTATACAAATTCCAGTGGAATCTATCTTTAAGACAGGGAAAGGTTGTATTATATGATATAAAGATCTGTAATATGTAATTGGTGTGTTTTGATAGTGGTAATATTTATTGGTCATCTGATCATAGTCCCCCCTGATGATGTTGTGAAAATCTCCACTATGTTTGAATATAAAATAAAAATGTACAGTAAAAACAAATGATTAATTTATTATTATTTATATTTGTGTTAAATGTTAATTATTCTAGTACTCGTCGTGCCAATGAGTTTTACACATTTAAAGACGCCAAGGCGACATCGGTATATATAGCTATAAATAATGATTTGGAGAAGAATGGTCCAAAAAGAGCTATCCAAATTGGTCCTTCATTTTGGTGTAGTACGGGAAATCATGCGGATACGGATTTCGGTATGTTTTGATGTTACACATTTACACATCAATTACCAATAGTATCATGGACTGGTGAATTGTATGATTTAGCAAAAGTATCGCAAGTTGAGATCTATTGGGAGTATGCTCCAAAGGTATTTACACATTTGATGTAAATGGATGAATTATTAATATTCAGGAAGTTGAGATTTCAACATCATTAACTGGTGATGACTTCAATATTGTTATGCCCTTCAAGGAGACATTTGAGAATAAGCGTATGTTGAAAAGATTGATTGTCATCTATTTTTTAGCATCTTATAAGGAGGTATTCAAGTTGGATATACCTGAAGAGGCAAAATTTATACGTTTGACAATGCGTGGATCCATCAATACATATTTCGGTATTAGACAAGTCCATATTGTTGGTAGTGGATCACCTTTATTTATGATCAAGTCTGGTATATCATCTGATGTTGGAGAAATGTGTCTACAATTAGAGGAAGGGCAATTTGATGATAAGGCTCGAGTTATACTCGATCAATGTACACATGCAATAGCAGCTTCTGATGGTAGAGTGAGTTGAATAATAATAAATGATTCATCCTAATTTAGGAATTATGGAGACAAGACTCGAGAGGTCGTATAATAAGTGCGATTTCATATCCACCAAAGTGTTTAACATCTATTGATCCATCGAAATGTTAGTTGATACCATCAAATTCAATAAAATTTTCTTCCTTTAGATGGTGGTGTTATAGTGGATGATTGTAATGATGACTCAAATGCTTGGGATTTTATGGGTAATGCTCAATTAAAGACGTTGAATGAATTATGTTTGACACAAAAGGATGATTATAGCAACAAGGCTGGAATGGGTAATTTAATTCGTCTGTTAAAAGTTGATGCTAAATCTAATGGAAATAGTACAAAACATGAAGAACAATACGCAATTGATGGAGATTTAAAGACATATTGGGCATCACTCATTTACCCAGATTCCAGTAGCCATAACTCAACATTTACCCTAAATTTCGGTATGTAAAGAAATCAATACCACTTCTAATACACTGTATTCCACTAACCGTTCCACTCGAGGTCCAGTATTATTCTCCATCTCCACCCGATGTCGTCCTGCCGTCAGCTATTCTAATTACCTCCCCCTCCGCTTCCCTGAGATCAGCTACGGGTTCCACTCGAGGTCCAGTATTATTCTCCATCTCCACCCGATGTCGTCCTGCCGTCAGCTCTTCTAATTATCTCCCCCTCCGCTTCCCTGAGATCAGCTACAGGTTTTCCACTTGAGGTCCTATCCACCTCTGTTCCACCTGATCTCCGTCCTTGTCTTCCACTCGCCGTGGTGGCTTCTTTATTTACTTCCCCTTTCAGCTCCCGTGGATCGCTTCCAGGTTCCACTTGAGGTCCCCACTTGAGGTCCAGTACTAACTCTACTTACATCACTACCCTCTACACTGCCACGATCTCCGGGAGTGGCTTTACTCTTTAGAGATAGGTAATTAGGAGAGCTGACGGCAGGAGAAAGCGAGGCGATTGTAACCTCGGGTGGAGACCTGACTCTATGACTAAAAGAGAATATAATTTCTCATGTAATACTTTTCACTATACAACTTATTTATTTCTTATCCTATGAATATTCTTTAGGTAAATTGGTTCATGCATCTCGTGTTAGGATAGATTGGGAGTATCAGCCATTTAGTTATATAATAGAGTATAGTAATGATGGTATTATATTTAATGATTTGGTAAAAAATTTATCTAATTCTGCGAGTATGACTATAGATTCATTTAATGGTATGGATTTTAAATATATGCGTATAACGATGTTGAAGCCTCATTATTTACATGGTAAAGTGAATAATGGTTTTGTTTATGGTATAAGAGACATAGAGGTATTATCTAGTAATATGCAGACTATTATAGGTGATTGTAGATCTGCTGCTAATAGTGATGATTCTCGTGATAAATATTTTATATCTTATGTGAGTTCATTTGAGCCTAGATTATCTAATCGTATAAAATCGATGGAATATGATTTACATGGTATAATAGAGGATATATTTGATGAGATGGATAATTTAAAAGAATCATTAGATGATGCAGATATATGTATGAATGAAAAAAATGAATATGATAATAAAATAAATGAAATAAAATTAAAAGAGTATGATATAAATAAAAGATTACAAAATATAAATTGTGAATTAGATAATGATATAGATGATAAGAATAATATTGGTGATATAATAAATAATCCAGCAGAAGATTGTTATATTATAAAATTAAAAAATAAAAATATAACATCAGGTTTTTATTGGATACAACCAAAATGTTCAAAATATCCATTACGTGTATATTGTGATATGAATACAAATACATCAATATATATATGGAATGATAATATAAATATGATACCATCAATAACATTAACATTAAATAATATAAATACACCAAAATTAATACGTTATCAATGTTCTACATTTGGTTTAGAACCATTAATAATAAAATCTAAATATCAAATAGATGAATTAAAAATAGCATTAAAATTAATGGGTTTATTAGATTATAAAAAAAAATTTTTTTATACCATTAGGTTATAAATTTAATAATATATATAAAGATTTAATGAATAATTTTGAATTTATATTAAATAATAATGAATCTAATATAAATGATAATTGTATTGGTTTATCATTATTAAATAATAATATAGAATATTTTAATTTAAATAATGTTAATCTTGGTGCTATTTTATGTTCTACTAATGAAAATAATAATATTAATATACCTATTGAATTAGATTGTAATGATATATTAGGTAAAAAAAATTTAATTGGTAATTTAAATACTAATATTATTGTATCTTGTAATAATGATTGTAGTAATATTAATTTACCAATCTATGGTATTAATAATTTATATAGTGATTTTAGCCCTATATGTAAAGCAGCTATACATTCTGGTATTATAAATACTAAAGGTATATTCTCTATATCTATCGAAAGTGGACAATCATATTATGATGGTAATCTATCCAATGGTATACAAAGCTATTC
This sequence comes from Cytauxzoon felis, assembly GCA_020283715.1. NCBI lineage: Eukaryota > Apicomplexa > Aconoidasida > Piroplasmida > Theileriidae > Cytauxzoon > Cytauxzoon felis. The sequence goes on from JAIQCW010000007.1 coordinate 65,912, forward strand.
ATATAATAAATCATGGAATGGACTTAAAGATATAATCAATAATAATAATAATAATAATAATAATATACCAGAACATAATGGACCAAACTCAAAATTCAGCTTCAGAATCAATAATATCGATAAAAAATGCCCCATTGTAGAAACACTAGGATCATTCCTACAAATACATGAAAATGATGCAAGACATAATGAAGATAGATCTACACCTGAGGTCCAATCCAACTCCGTTCCACTCGCCGTGGAGGCTTCACCACCTGAGGTTACAGCCACTGTTCCACTCGCCGTGGAGCCCTCTTCCAATTACCTATCTCTAAAGAGTAAAGCCACTTCCGGAGATCGTGGCAGTGTAGAGGGTAGTGATGGAAGTAGAGTTAGTACTGGACCTCAAGTGGAGACCTCAAGTGGAAAACCCGAGAGCGATCCACGGGAGCTTGAGGGGGAAATAAATAGAAGAGCCACCACGGCAGTGGGAAGAGAAGGTGGGGATATAGTTAAGGATGTAGCCTATAGCGGAGTACCCGAAGCTGATCTCAGGGAAGCGGAGGGGGAAGTAAATGAGAGAGCCACCACGGCGAGTGGAAAGACCTCGAATGGAATGGCTAGTGGCAACCACAGGACGACATCGGATGTATTGGGTATGAATATATTGGAGTTGGATCCATTATTGAGTGTTGAATCTGCGAAGATAATGGTTATGATGGATGCATTATATGGTATAGATTCTAAGACGATAACTAATGCGATAGAGAATATATCATTATTAGTATATAAGACAAAGAAGTATTTAAAGCCATTAGAATCGATTAGTAATCATCAAAGTACATTAGTAACATCATTGTAAGTGTAAATATGATAATATATAATTAATATTATATAGATTTGATAAAATAACAACATTAACTAATCGTATAAATATATTAAAAGATTTTATGTATAATAAAAAAAATTTATATAAACAATTATTAATAGATGAAGAAGATCATTCATTTAATATATCTGGTGATTTAATTATTGATTATACTAAAGATTCATTTAAAAATACATTTAAAATATATGATACTAATATAATTAATAATGGACCTAGTAATTGGGGTTATACTGATGTACCATTTGAAGGACATTATAATTTTATTGTACAATCTAGTAATATTAATAGTAATATTATAGCTGAAGGTACTTATGCATTTATTAAACATTATAGATATTATGATTTTCAATTAAATGTACAATTATTATCCAAATTCCAAGGCTCAATCGGTATCGCATTTAGAGTTTATGATCAATTCAATTATTATCTATTCATTATGAATTATCATGAATCTAATAAACAACTCATCAAAGTACAAAATGGTAATGCTACAATATTAGCCACCAATCCTGATGAAGGTTTCATACCCATGAAATGGAATGATATCACCATCATTACACAATATACATCCATCATCATCAACTGTAATGGAAAAGATATACTCAAGTATGTTTATACGAAGATAAATGATGTTATATCCAACTCTCCATTCCACCTGAGGTTACATCCACCTCTCCTTGTCTTGCAGACAGCTCTTCCATTTACTTCCCCTTCCAGCTCCCGTAGATCGCTTCCAGGTTCCACCTGAGGTTACATCCGTCTTTCGTCGTCTTGCAGACAGCCTTCTCCATTTACTCCCCCCTCCGCTTCCCTGAGATCAGCTACGGGTTCCACCTGAGGTTATAAACATAATCTCGGCGAGATAAGACTAAAGTGACTAAATTCACTTAATTCAGGATAACTCAATGAATATAAATTGAAATGAAGTGAGGATGATAAAATTAAATACAATCATCAAATTCCTTTTCAATAAAGTATTGACATCTGAAATACATTTAATATTCATTGAGTAATCTCCATGAGTTTCCCCAGAAATTCAGATTTTCCTTCAAATTTTCGAGGTAAAATGAAATTAGTGGAAGACAGTGATTGGACCTCAAGTGGATTACCCGAAAACGATCTCTGGGAGTTTGAGGGGGAAGTAAATAGAAGAGGCACCACGCCTAGTGGAAAGACCTCAAGTGGAGAGCTGACGGCAGGACCACCTCAGGTCTAACTGCGTCTAGAAAAGAGTTGCTAGTAGACTTCAGATGTATTTGTATATATTAATATAATATATTTAGGGTATTGGATTCATCATTTTTACATGGTGGTATTGGATTATATTCACGTGGTATAAATGGTACATTTTATTATGATAATTTAAAGGTGGTTGGTAATCCTTGTAAATGTATAGAATCTCCTAATCGTATTAAGCATTTGAAGGAGATGAATTGTTGTATATTTAAAGAGACATTTACTGGTAATTTTAATGATGTATATGATATTATATCTCTTAAATATTCAAATACTACATGGAAATTTAAGGTAATTTATTATAAAAAATTTTTTTTATTATAATTAATAACTATAGGAAATGTATAATGGTAAACGTATGTCTATACATCAACAGAATTCTACAAATGATTCAATGGGTATAGGTTCAATGATTATATTAAAAAATGATTATTATTGTATGTTAATTTATATTATTACATCAATAATATTTTCTAAAATAGGTCATATTGGTTATATTAGATTTAGATTTTTACCTCAATGTAATTCATGTATAATTGGTGCTGTATTATATTATTTAAATGAAAAGGATATGTATCTTGTAGAATTAAGTAATAAAGAATTATTAATTAGGAAAATTAATGGTAATGAATCGATAATATTAAATAAAATCTCTGCAACATTTTTAATTTCTAAATGGAATATAATGGAAATTGAAATGTATAATAATGAAATTATTATTAAAGTTGTTAATAATGAATCTATATTAACTGAATGGTTATCTACATCAGATTATAAAATTTCTATTAATATTAATATTAATAATAATAATGGACCATTTAAATTTGGTTTGAAATCTAGTAATTGTAAATCATGTTATTTTGATCATTTTGAAGCTACACCCAATAAAAATAATATACATATACCATTAAATCTTATACAAGAATATACTACTAGTAATGTATGGAAATCATGTATTATTAATATACATTTATTATCAAGATTACAATCATGTAAAGAAATGTATCATAATTTATATGATATCAATACATGTAGTATCAATTATTGTGAACCTTGCTGTCTACATCATACAAAATTACTTACCAAATATGAATATCAAGAATGCCTACAACAATGCAATAAAAATAATACACTCGTACATGAATATAATACCAAATTCAATACTCTCATCAATAATTGCACCAAATTACAAGGAGATGCATTCAATCATTGCAATAATGTATGTTTATAAATATATCTTAGAACACTAATCTACCATCACTCGAGGTCTTTCCACCTGAGGTTACATTCCTGCCGTCAGCTCTTCTATTTACTTCCCCTTCCAGCTTCCGTAGATCGCTTCCAGGTTCCACTTGAGGTTAATTACTAATCTCATCTAGATAAGGATAAAGCGACGGAATTCATGTTTGTTAAGATATCTCAATGAATACAAATTGGAATGAATTGAGGATGATTAAACTCAATACAATCATCAAATTCCTTTTCAATGAAGTATTGAGATGTAAATTACATCCATTATTCATTGAGATATCTTCATGAGTTTCCCCAGAAATTCAGGATTTCCTTCAATTCCAGTTGTAAAATGAAGTTAGTGGAAGACAGTGATTGGACCTCAGGTGGAGACCTCAAGTGGAATACCCGAAAACGATCTCTGGGAGTTTGAGGGGGAGATAAATGGAAAAGCTCTCTGCAAGAGAAGGAGTGTTGGATTGGACCTCAGGTGGAAAACCCGTAGCTGATCTCAGGGAAGCGAAGGGGGAGGTAAATAGAGAAGCTGACGGCAGGACGACCTCAGGTGTATTGGTCCTCAGTTGAATGAATATCATTGATATATATATAGGAGAGGGAATGTTTGAGGGATTCGTGTAGGTTATGTTGTAATACGGGTCATGACAATATATTATTGGACAATCGATTGAGTCGTATGGAGATTGCATATTGTGAGAATAAATGTGGATAGTATATTAAAATTTGATATCATTGGGATGTCCAATGATTTGATATGATAATGTAAGATCATTTAATGTATTTGTTAATGATGGGTATAGATTATTGATGCTATTGATATTTTCATTACCTATAAATCGTTCTATACTATTTTTATATGTATCTTTTTTTAATCTTGACATTAATATTTGTATTTTTCTGAATGTACTATTCCTACCGCTCATAATTGGTAGATCATATGTCCTTTTCCATTCGAAATTAGCGATTAATCTTTTGAGTGGTACTAGTGATTGTGCGAACCATAATGATTTGGAGTGTTGTGTCATTGATAAATGTCTATTGACTACATCTAATGCATTTAATAATTTTGATAGACCATTTGGTGATGTTAATAATTTCCCGAATGAATCATTAGTTAATCCTACAATTGTTAATGCAATTTGTATAGCATGTACAATAGGATTTGCTTTATCATAATATCTATTACCAAATAATTTACTTTTAAAGTAATCAACACGTCTCCTTCTCTTTTTAACTACAGTTGTACCAGGAGTGGTAGCAGGTGTAGGATTTTGTGGATCGACGGGTGTATTAGATGAAGTATTGGAAGTATTTGATGGAATAGGTGTATCATTTGATGATGTATTTGGAGTATTATTTAGTGTATTTGATGATGTTTTACCAGATGTACAAGCATCTTTCAACTCAGTACTGAGACTACTACTACTAGTAGTAATACTACCAGTAACATTATTACTAGTAGTAGTATCAACTTTCTTATCACTTTTAGTTACCTCTGTAGATTTTAATTGCTGTTTTATAGGTGCTGGTTTCTCTATTGGTTTCTCAATGATTGGAACTTCTGATTTAACATCAACAGGTTTAGTCTCAACAATTGGAACCTCAATAGATTTTATAGTACTTTTTTGTGCCCTAATCATTTTATTATTAATCCCATACCATCTTCTCCTTATAATATTTGATATATCACCAATCTTCTTCAATAAAATAGGTCTTATCTTATTATAATATTCCTCTAGTTTTACAGCAGCTTTATAGAAAATTGTATCAGATGCATTATAAGTTTTACAATTATTAATTATTAACATTACATCATCATCAAATATTTTTATATCATCTTGATAACATATCTCATCATTTTTACGTATCATTGTCTCAAAATCCATAGGTTGTTTTATTATAGTCGCATAATCTGGTACCAATTTAGTATCTACTGGTGATCTAAATATTTTATCCTTATCAAATCTTATTAATTTATTAATATACTCAGTATATGCATATTTAAATCTATACAATTGTATATTCAATTCATCCTCTTGTAAATAAGACCAAGGTGTATATGAAGACATATTATTAACATTAAATTGTGAACTATTAGCACGTTTATAATTCATTTTTATTTATTTATATATATAAATTTATAAATTATTATATTAATTATTATTTTTTAATCTTTACACCCTGCATATATAAACGATCACGTCCGGTTATCTTCTCAAATACAAATACCTTATACAATGAAAATACCTCATGCTGATTATTAGATAATGGAAATGATGATATCAATTTCATATGTCTATTCAATGTATCTACAACTACAGATTGTAAATTCGATCTCTCTATATTCACACTACAATTACTCATATATTCCGGAAATGTACACGACTCTATCAAACGTAAACCAATCTTAGATGCCAAATCTACAAACGATTTCCATGGAACTATATATTCACTCTCATCTATCGATTCCATTAAAAAGAAATGATATTTTAATCCCCATGTAATATTTATATCATCCATACTATTCGATAACACCTTAACAGAATCATCATCCAATGTTATACGAAATATCGAATTACCAAATTGCCATACAGTCTCTATAATAATAATTATATATACAAAAGAAATCGATGATAATATAATATAAATCAAATTGACCTCCACTTGAGGTTACAACCTTGTCTTCCACTAGGCATGGAGCCTCTTCTAATTACTTCCCCCTCCGCTTCCCTGAGATCAGCTGCGGGTAGTCCACTTGAGGTCCAATCACTACACTTCTGCCACGATCTCTGGGAGTGGCTCTACTCTTTAGAGATAGGTAATTGGAAGAGGCTCCACGCCTAGTGGAAAAGGAGTTGGATTGGACCTCGGTGGAGGAGCTGTCTGCAAGACGACCTCAGGTGGAATGGAGAGTATGACTGTAACCTCAAATGGAGAAAATAAAGGACAGAGCCAAGTTTGACATTCATTCTTTCATCATTTCGTTTGTATTTCTTGATGTTTATAACAAACCTCCATCGTTATTTTGGAATTGTGTGCTATTATTGAGTGCTTTGGCTAATTGTTGGCAGCATATGGTTGTACCTATGAATAATCCTTTATCATTGAGTAGTTTATAGATATGTTCAAGTATGAATGTAGCTGATGCTTCATCTTGTAGTATATAGTGTATGGCTAATTGAATTGATACTACATCGAATTTCTGGCTTTTAATGAATGTATTATAAATTTTTTCGTCGAGGATGTTACCGTGATGGAATTCAGCATTGAATTTCAGGTATTTTTTTCTTGCTGTATATCTTCTTCTAGCTTCAATAACTTCTCTGAATGAAATATCTATACCTAATAATTTACGTATCTTTTTATTATTATATTTATCTAAATCTTGACCATGTCCACATGCTAGATCTAATACATGTGTAAATGGTTTAACATATAATGCGATTAATATTCTCTTTATAAAATTATTATTTTTCCTTAATGATTCTATAGTTGATAATTGTTGTCGTACAAACTTTCTAGTATCATAATGTATTTGTGCATACTCTGAGACATCTCCAAATAAATTTGGATAATAATCATTATCATTATATCCATCAGTACTATTAAAAGATCTAATGATAACATTTATATTTGCTTGTAGCATTGATATTATAAAATCAAACCTATTGATTTTATATTGTAACATCCTATCATATTGTTTATATAATTGTTTATAGTCATTAACAATTTGTATAATTTTAATCCTAGTATCTTCAGCTGTATCAACATCTATATGTTGAATATTATTCTTTAATATAAATGTATTGAAGAAGAGGTTGAATAATTCTGTTACATTCATATTAGACAGTTCATTATTAACAATGACTTCCCATTGATCAATCACTTGTAATTTGAATTCTACACATTTAATTTGCACCTTCTTATTAACTTTATAAACTTTAATACTTCGGAATATAATTTTAATTAATTTCTCATCATCAAATGATGTCATCAATGGATTCAAATCTGTAGTCGATTGTATGGCTACTCTATAATGATAATTTGATTGAGGACAATATATGAAATTTTCATTGACCAAATTATTTGTATAACAAGTAATCTTACTTAAATCAATTAAATTATCATTATTATAAGAGACTTTATATATTCTAGAATGATTTATACCCTCATTTATATTAGATAAAGTGACCAGTTCAAGTTCCAAATAATCTTGATATGGTAATAACTTTATATCTGTAGTCTTTGATGTGAAGATGCTCATATACAAAACGTCTAGACATGATGTTGAAATGTTCGGTATAAATTGAAGCTTATTATAATCATAATCTAATACACAATCTGTTTCTATAGGTAAAATTATACATTTAGATTGCGATATACTTGTAATTTTCCCTATTTGAAACGTTATATTTAATAATAATGGATCACTTGTACATGCTATACTATCTAAAACCATTTTATATATACTATTATGGACAGATGAGTCCCTGTAATCTTTTTCAAATATTTCATGACCTATTATATTCAATGGATTGAATTTATTAATGTAGAAGCCTGGAGAGGTCTCATGATCTCTTGCTTCATCTACTTGTACACATGACCTCTTACTATTTCTCTCCTCCATTTATAACGCTCAATATAGCGTACTAAAGTGATATAAATAAAATTTTGGTCACGACATTGTCCATATATGATCTTAAGGTACTATTCTATATCCACTTTATCACATCAACCTTTCCCACTCTACAATACCTCACCCCCTGATACTAAATATAAATTACACCCATTGTCTCTCAGTACTCTAAATGCCTTCTTCTTCAAATGTATAAATTCCATTTGTTGTCGTTGGTATACATTACCTTCTTAAGAAGATGTCTGGGAGGGTATATGGATGCGACAACTTATTTGAAGCCTCTGGAGCAATTTTGTATGTCAGAGTTGGTGGGTAAGGATATGTATACACATATAACACTAACGGGTATAAATTTGAAGCCTAATGAATCATTGTCTGCTTATATAAGGGAAGATGGTGCCGATATGCCATTATATAATGAATCATCAATAACAAAGCCAATTTCTGTATCATTCACAACAATCAGAGGCTTATCAGTACTATTTTGTATTACAGGACCACCTTCTGGTGGTTTTATATCGTTCACCATCAAACATGGAACTGACGCGCGCGACTACTCAATCATCGCTAAAAGTACACATATGGATCCTGTAGATGCCAGGATACAGAGCGTTCTTGATGAATTCTCTGCATTCCATAAATCACAGATGATAGGCACACAATCAATTGATAAAATTAGTAACAAAGCTACAGATACTTATAAACTGCTCTCCAAATTCGCCATCGCTAACAGCCTCTTTGTTATTATCTCTACCGTTTGCTACATTTACTACTTTAGAAACTTCTTCAAGTCCAAGAAGTTGATTTGAAGACCAAATTTTAATCTCTTTAAATTCTAAAATTATTTGATGAATGTTGATATAAAGTTCCCGAGGTTTAGGTCCGCTAATGTAGACTGCCGTCTTCCCCTCCTCCTCACTCCATTTTCAGGTATGGAAGTTCCATATTTTCCAGTGTTTCATGATCGATTGCTATGATTTTAATGACGTCATTTGTATGAAAGAGATCATCGAGAGTTCTTTTATCGCCCGGCTTTACCTCAATGATACTCTCATCACCCATGAAATGTGTCACTTTAACGTTGAATAGTTCCTGTATGATATGTACAACTTCATGAAGCTCTACAGATGACGTATGATGGTCATTATTATAAGTTATAGACCCAAAACCCATTTTATCACCACCACATTCACCATTTTTACCCCCATTTATCCCCACAATATCCTTATTCATTCTTCCACCAATAAGCATGTAATCCCAGAATGATAATGAAATACCATCTAATAATGCTCTAGGATTATGTAGAGTAAATAAATTGGGTGGATTAGTATGGTTGAAGTAATATTTCATGTTGGATAAATTGAAGAAATTGTTGAGGTATAAATTTGAAATTTTATTATCATAATTAAATAATTTTAAAGTTAATATTAATTTATTCCTATTAAAACATGATAATATACCATCATTTATAGTATACCAAATGTTATAACCACTTGAATATTTAGAAATATTCATATCCCCACATGATTTAAAATTTTTTCCACGCAGCTTGTGGGGTTGAGGAAAATTCTCATTATACAAAATATAATCCATAACGAGTGGTATTTTATATAATTCATATAATGACATTGATGTAGCAATTGATATAGTAGTAGATATAGCAGGTATAATATTCTTTGCGATTTTCATAATAGATAATTTATCCTTTTGATAAATATTAAATTTAAAAGCTCTTATATTACTAGTAGTATATATAAAATCCATAGTATCCTGATCCTCAATAAAATTTAATATACCAATACCTCTTTTCAAATCTTCAATCAATTTTAATAATTGTGGGGATAAAATATTTTTATAACGATTTAAAAATTCACTTTTTATTTTTTTATCAATATTTAATTTAATTATCGATTTTTTCCTTAAATTTACAATTGATTTTAACCATAATAATTTAAAATCTGAATTGAAATTTATATATTTTTTATAAATTTTCTCGGCCCAATTATTAATTTTCTCATCAATTTCACAATCATCACATGATAACATAACCAGATAATCCATTATAATCTCCATAGCGTCATCATTTTTCATGACTTCAATAGGGTTATTAAAGAAGTCCTCAATCATCTTCGGCTGTAATTCAAATAACCAATTGTATAATTCCATCGAATAAAATACAACGTCCTCTATCCTAGAAGGTATACCCTTTACAGTACACGAATCATAACCATCATAACCACCAATATTAGTCATACCACTAGAATACGAATCCGTACAATATGGAACAGATATAGATGTCGTACCTATAAATGAAATCATTATAATTTAATACGACGAATTGTTATAACATTGTTATACAAACAGCTCTAACCTTAGGTCTTCTCACTCGCCGTTCCACCTGAGGTCAGTCCTGCCGTCAGCTCCTTTATTTACCTCCCCTTCCAGCTCCCATAGATCGCTTCCAGGTATTCCACATCCACTTGAGGTCCAATCACTACATTCATATCTGACACGATCTCTGGGAGTGGCATTACCGTTTACGGGGAGTGAATTGGAAGAGCTGACGGCAGGACTAACCTCGGGTGGAAAGGCTTCCACAGCGAGTGGAAAACTGGTTGTAACCACGGGTGGAGTCAGGGAAGAAGAGTTGGATTGGACCTCAGGTGTAGAGTAGCTTCGTGCGAAACGAGTTAAATGGAATTAATATTGGATCAACTTACATTGCATGCCGTGAATACCGGCTTCAATGAACGGTGTGAGATTATCGATTGCGTAATTATCGAGAAGTAATCTGGTGAACATGTTATCTACGGCTGATATTGTAATGTCATTATTAAATTTCATTTTATCATTGAATTCATTATTTATATATTTATAATTGATAAATGATGAGTTGTATAGTAATTTTAGATTTTTAATAGCGGTTTCAGCTTTATATTTGCCTACATCATTCTCTGTGAATAGACATTGGCGTGTTAAATTTGACAGTTCAATAATATCATTATCAAGTACAATTACATTTTTAATATTCATTTCAGCGAATAATTGTAGATAATCACATCCTAATGCTCCACAACCTACTAGAAGGTACTTTAAATCACTGATTTTATTGATGACTTTATTGATTGTATTAATATTTAATAAATTACCATTAATATTTTTGAATATATCACTGCGATTAATTATAATGATCTTGGATGGTTTATATATATTCGTGATACCTTTTATAGCTTCTTGTGCTACTAAAGCACTAACTAAGGCTATAGATGGTGGAATTTTTAGAGATAACAATTGAGAATGGATAATATTTGTAGTTGATGGTTCATAATGTCCATATTTGTAGAGCTTATAAAAATATTCGGTAATAAAGGACTTAATATCAAATTTCTCAGTACTGATTACCAAAGTGTCATCAGTTTTCAATGAAGACGTATCAAATAATAAATCTTTAAGCCTTGTTATATAATCGTGTGATTTGTAACTCAAATTGTCGAGTAGTTTTCCAATCTCAGGAAAATCCATAGAATATCCATCGTCGATTTTCACCACTGAAATTACAAATTTAGGCCATCCTTTAGTATCCAAATTGATGTATAAATGTAATTTTTTACCGGCCTTTACAATTTTTATTATATTACACGTCTTTGTATCAATGTCTTGATCTCCACCGTCGCCTTTAAGTAAGTATTTTGGATACGTCACTTGTATCAAATCACCATTGTTATAGAATCCTTCCTCAATACCCTCAACTTCAATACATGTAACAGGACCTGTATTTAGAATACTACATTTATGCTCAGGGTGCTGATAATCAGATTTAACATTCACCAAATGCCCAGAACCAAAATCTGTCAATACAACGCCATAGACACCTCTTACATCAGCATATATAAATTTTGATTTATCATGAAGAATTTTATTCAGCTCTATACATTTCTGAATGTCTTTATTCAGACAAATGACAACGCTATACTTTTTGTTCAAGTCTATTGAAACATTGACGTTACACCTTTTGTTTAATATCTTTACCTTACTTATAATTTCATAGCAAGATCTGTAATCTTCATCCCATACATCAATAGAGACTATACCAGATCTCAATAAATGTGTAGCGACCTTTGATGTCAGTTCATTAGCCCCAATGATCAATACTCGAGAATTTTTCAACACATCAATACTATGGGAGCCTAATAGCAATTCCAACCTGGAATTTCTAGTATCTACGTTACTGGAATCACCACCCCGGATCCTTCCATTATAAAAATTGCGATTACTAAACTTTAAATTATTATAATGTACATTTAAACAAGAAGTTAAAATTGCGATATTAATTATCAGTAAATTAAAGAGCATGTGAATATTTTATGAAGTCATTATTACTTGGAATACATAGTGGACATTTGAAGTGTGTTGTAGTCCACCTATACAAACATTGTATAACACTACATGAAGATATTGAAGCTAAAGTCCAATCACTGTCTTCTACATTTCTCTTCCATTAGCCGTTCCACCCGAAGTTAGAACCTCTATTCGACTCGCCGTGGCGGCCTCCTCTATTTACTTCCCCCTCCGCTTCCCTGAGATCAGCTACGGGTTTTCCACTTGAGGTTAGATCCAACACATCCTTAGCACCATCTTCCATCATTCCCATGATGGATGATCCATTACTACCTTCATCATCGCCACGATCTCTGGGAGTGGCTCTACTATTTAGAGATAGGTAATTAGAAGAGTTGTCTGCAAGACCAACGGTGGTTGTAACCCCAGGTGGAACGGCAGGATGAAAAGATGTTGATGGATCTTCATGTAACGGAAGTCAGATATCTACTGGTTGATTGGACAGTTTCATGCCTCAAGTCGTTCTACTTCATCTAGTAGTACTTTGGCTTTATTGTATGCGATTGTAACTTTATTCAGCAACTTTACGGCAGAATCATCTTTTATTTTATATTCGGTCATCTTCATTTGTATCTCATCCTCTACACATTTGATCTTTTCGACATCTTTATCATCGATGAATGAAATGGACATACCCCTCTTACCAGCTCGACCACATCTTCCAACGCGGTGTATGTAGTCCTGTGGTGACTTTGGGAAGTCTAGGTTGATGACAAATTCAACACTTGGTACATCAATACCTCTAGATACCAAATCTGTTGCGATTAATAATTGACAATGTCCGGATCTGAACTTTGCTAGACAGGCATTTCTCTTTTTCTGCTTCATCAATGAATGTATACATGTCACTTTAAATTTTAAAATGTCCAGAGTAGTGGATACATGCTGACATCTCTTTTTTGTGGCGACAAATATTATCCCCTGCCTCTTGATGTCATTAAAATCATTGTTCAATAGGTGAACAAGATATGTTAGATGGACATTCTGTGGTAGAAATGTGTAATAATGGTCTAACCTCAGCTCATTATATAACGAAGTTTGACCTTTACCATCTGTAACATCAAAGAAGTGGAATTTAACGTCTTTGAAGGATTTAGACAACAAAATTATAGAATCTGTAATGGTTGCCGAGTACAAATGTGTAATTCTCCCTTTAGATGTTGGAGGCAAACATTTTATAACATTTTGCAGCGATATTTCGAAAGATTTTGTAAGTAGTTTATCAGCCTCATCCAATATTAAATACTTCACATTTGTGAATATACCCCTGATATTCCTCTCTGGGATCATAACTTGATCATATAATCTACCCGGGGTACCTATAACTATATGTGGCCGTTTCTCCAGTTCTATAGATTGGTTTACTATATCGACACCACCTACACAAATAGATACGTGTAGATTCATCTGAACTCCGTATAATTTGAATTGATCGCCAATTTGAAAAGCCAGTTCTCTAGATGATGTAATTACCAATGCATATACACCGTAAGGATCTTTCATTAATGATACCAAAATTGGCCAACAGAAACATATAGTCTTACCAGTACCAGTTTGTGCACATCCTATGATGTTTTTACCTTTGAATCCCAGCGGTAAACACAATTCCTGAATTTTCGTAGGCTTTTTAATGGACATTGACCTCGACAGGTCTAATAACCAATCAGGTACGCCTAGTTCCTTGAATGATTTCCCAAAGGTGAAGGACGATATGGATTCGCGATGTATGGTTGGAGATGAATTATCATCCTTTGGATCTATACCATTGCTCTCGACACATTTCGACGGTACATCACCAAACTCAGTATATGGTTCACCATTTACAGTATTATGCTTGGGATCCGCGTTGATTACGGAATCTGTATCTGGTTGTATGGGTTCATCACACTTCCTCCTCTTTATCAGGACGAAATCTGGAATGTCATCGTCTTTTATAATCCATTTATTAACATCAATTGATGTTTTATAATAAACGTCTATATTTATGTCATCATTGTCATCCATTGAGGATTAATATATACTCCGCTTATAAGAGTACCCAATGACGTTCGAGAGACGGCATAGGATATTAGATTTAAATTTATTATAAAATGGCTATAAGTAAGTTTTAAATATATTGTTAATTATCATTTAATTCTAGGGATACAATATGAAAATAGTAATGAAGTCGGCGTATTTGCAACCTTGACCAACTCTTATGCTCTTGTATCACTTGGATCGTCTACTAACTTTGCCAGTGCATTCGAAGCTGAATTAATACCACACATACCGGTAGTACATACAACAATCGGTGGTACCAGGGTCATAGGTAGAGTTTCTGTAGGTATGTTGACGAAGTAGTATACCGACTAAGCGTCAATCCTATGGTCGATGTCCATTAAATATCCATTTTCAGTTTCTTTGCTTTGCATAACCCTTCCTATTTATTTCTTCATCTTTCTCTCTTATATTTCTCCCGTTTAAATCCTGTTCTTCTTATTCTTCTTCTTAACGATACCGATTATTTTCTACGTTAATCTGAGAGGTCTATTACAGTTGGCTAGTTGAAATGAGATTTAGATCCGGACCTTTGATAGACAAAATCCCTTATATTATCCGCTTATTTAATAATTTCAACATCTATAGGTAATAAGAGGGGTTTGTTAGTATCGAGTATTTGTACCGATAAAGAGTTGCGTCATTTGAGGAATTCATTGCCAGATAATGTGGAGATAAGGCGAGTTAATGAACGCTTATCAGCCTTGGGTAACTGTATCTCGGTCAATGACTATGTAGGACTTATTCATGTAGATATGGATAAGGAAACTGAAGAGATTATAGAGGATGTATTAGGTATAGAGGTATTTAGAGCATCAATCGCAGGTGATGTATTAATTGGTACATACACGAGATTTCAAAATAAAGGCGGTCTCGTCAATGTCAAAACCACAAAAAATGAAATGGATGAACTCTCTCAACTACTTCAAATACCACTCACCTCTGGTACCATCAATCGCGGATCAGATGTTATAGGTGCAGGTTTGTTTCTGAATGAGTCGTTCTATATTCTAACTGAAGTCACAACTCCTGTTCCCGTTCGCCACGCCACCTGAGGTTGTCCTGCAGACAGCTTCTCTATTTACTTCCCCTTCCAGCTCCCGTAGATCGCTTCCAGGTATTCCACTTGAGGTCCAATAACTAAACTTCGCCACGATCTCTGGGAGTGGCATTACAGTTTACGGGGAGGTAATTAAAAGAGCTGACGGCAGGATAACTTCGTGTGGAGAGCTGTCTGTAAGACGAAGAGAGACTTATTGGAACTCAGGTTGAGGACATTATTTAATTCCTCCAACTCATATCAAATCCTTAACTTTAGGTATAGTTGTGAATGATTGGGTAGCGTTTTGTGGTATGTCGACAACGGCTACTGAGATTGCTACTGTTGAGAAGATTTTTAAGTTATCGCGACCGGGTGATATGAGTACATTGTTGGTGGATGATTATAGCTTGAAGACCGCATTAATTGATACTTTAATATAAGAATGTATTTATATACACCCAATTAATTAAAATTAGTTGTAATTTTGTTAATTTGTTCAGTATATATTTATTATGATTAAATTTCATGTATATTATACTGTTCATCACCAACTTGTTGATTTCGTACTATACATTAAGGTTACATAGATTTAGTATATTTTATATCATAAGTCGTGATATAATGGTAATACAATCACCAAAGACGAAGAAAACTGTAATATCCAAGAGTAGTGGTCGACAGACAAAATTAACCGGTACTGATACTGCAGTTGTTGATAAACAATGGGCGAAAATGCCACCATTAGGTGTGTTGTTATAGGAATTTCATATACATTCTCATAGATCCTAATGAGGATCCCCAAGAAGCTTTTAATCATATAGCTGATTTAGCTAAGCACTCAAGGGTATACATTGGTGCTCATGTATCAGCATCCGGTGGACCAGAACATTCAGTAACAAATGCATTTAATACTTGTAGTATGTTATTGTTGGATATTCCATATGATTTATACAGGCCAATCTTTCGCATTCTTTCTAAAGAACCAAAGAAGATCCTACTCGGCACCTTTGGTACGTATCATATATAGTCTCGTTTTAATCAAATAATTTTACATTAGACTACTGAAGGAATAGAAAAATTCAAGAAGGAACTTGCTGATCGAAACTACGACCCGAAATTAATATTACCTCATGGCTCATTTCTAGTAAATTTGGCCAATCCCAGTATGTTTTATCACTCGAAATATGAATTTTTACCATATAGATTCAGAGAAAAGGAACAAAGCATATGATATATTCCTAGATGATTTAAAGCGTTGTGAACTACTTGATATCCCTCTTTATAACTTCCATCCCGGTATGTTAAAGTCAAATCATATCAAATTCGAGGAATGCCTCTCAAATTTGCTGTAATCATTCAAATTTTCATGTAAAAGTCAATTCTAAACATGTTTGTAGGATCGACAGTGGGAGCTTGTACCAAGGCTGAGGGTATAAAAAATATAGCTGTATGTAATGTGATGAAAATAATCTCCAATATCCTAGGATTGTGTGAATAAAGCCTTAAAGGCTACAAAATCCGTCAAGGTTGTCTTGGAAAATGCTGCAGGACTGAATAATGTGATTGGTTCAACGTTTCAGGAACTAAGAGATTTAATAGATCTAATAGAAGATAAATCTAGAGTATGTTGATGTAATGACTTAAAATTATAATCTATAGGTCGGTATATGTCTGGATACATGTCATTTGTTCTCCGCTGGTATGTTGATTAACGAATTTCTATCTCTTTTTACTCCTATTAACGTTACACCTGAGATCCTACCGTCAGCTCTTCTTATTACCTCCCCCTCTGCTTCCCTGAGTTCAGCTACGGGTGATGTATTTTATATTATTTCTTTAAATAACGGGAGGGGAATAATTTGGAATAAAAAAGATGGAACCAAGGATATGTTAAAATGGCTCCACATCCATATAAACCTCTACGTATGGTTGCTATGTTCCTAGCCGGATTTATAATGCTCACTCCTCATAGGATTGCCATGACTTGCGCTCCTCATATATTGAAGCGTTATCATCTTCCTCCTGATGTCGTTGGTCTTTTCATTTATAAAATCCATACACCCATGGAGTTGTATAATGTATTAGGACAGTATATAGCGAACATAATAGCGTGGATAGTTAGAGGTAAAACAGCTAAAAGGTATATTTATAGAGGATTCTCTATATTATTTGTTTGGTTAATGTTTGCATCTGGGATTCTATCATATAAAATTTTCAAATCTGGTGATGACTATGGTTACTTTAACTACTTTTTTTGGAGTGTTATTTTCATGACTTTTACCAATGGGTTATACTGTGCCTCTTCATTTAAATTGGAAGGAGCTAATGCTTCAATGTATGGAGCTGGAGTTCCTTCTTCTGGATTTTTCACATTTTTTCTACATAAATTTTGTAAATGGCAATCCAAAATGGATAATTGGGAAGATTTTGATAGGAGTATATTAAAAGTTCAATTTTGGGTGACTGTAATAACCCTAGGGATAACAGCAATCCTCTGGTCTGTCGACATTGGCCTGGATATTGGTCATGATCCTAATGCTAATGAAGCCGCCAATAAGGGTATTATAAAATTATTTAGTAACCATAAAGATGATACTGCTACTAATAATGGTGCGGATGTTGGTCATGTGGGTGATTGGTCACCAATTTTTATGCTTGCGATTTCGTTGGGTACAGTCTACGCATTTTATCCTTCCATAAGTCCATATCAGCTAGTTGAGGATGATATTATGGGTAAAAGGATTGATTTATGGATATTATTTACGGCCGCGATACCAAATTTTGCTGTAGCATTGCTGGATATAATTGATGAGGCAGTGGATAAACATATCGGTCCTAGTACTAGAACTTGGCTCAAGCCTAATTCATGGTATTGGCAATTATCATGGCTAGCTATACTACCTTATTTATCCTGTATCTATATATTTTTGTCGTTTATGCATTACCCGGATGGATTTTTTGCTAGACATATGAAGAGTAAAAAATGGCTTGTATATATTGTCTGTATAACTTTTAATTTCTTTCAAGAATGGTTAGAATCTATCGGATTCGCCGGAGCCGGTGCACAGATACATAAAGATAATAACAGTGCTTACTTTAAAAACAATAATGAAGGAAAAATCAACTTTGAAAATGCTCATGCCGCGTTCAACGATGATATAGCGGCATTTAATGTATTACTAACCATTACCATTGTGAATATATCCATGTTGATTTGAAATTTATATCTTATTTAATGTGGAGAATATTCTAGAATTTAGTTCTTCCGGGTTGACATTGCCACGATCTCCGGGAGTGGCTATACTCTTTAGAGAGAGGTAAATATAGAATCTGTCTGCAAGACGAAGAGAGGTGGAAAGACATGATATATGGATGATGATAAATACTGCATAACAACTATCTCTCGTGATCAATGGACTTTTGTTAAATTTCTTATAAATATTTACTTCAGGTTACGATATTCGTACTCGTGAGAAGTTTGAGAGTGTGTTACAGGACTTTTCAAATGTCGTAGGATTGGAATATTTATGCGCGGTGCATTTGAATGATTCGAAAACTGAGATGGGTAGTGGTTTGGATCGTCATGAAAATTTGGGTAAGGGAACATTAACAGAGGAGACATTCAGATTTGTGATGAACAGTCACTATTTTAAAGATATACCTATAGTATTAGAGACACCAGATGGTAAAGGTGATGAAACAGTATATAAACAGGAGATTAAATTTATGTATTCTTTACTTGAGTAATATATAGAAATCTTTAATATATTATTCAAACAATATATAACTCATTCTATTCTTTATAAATATCATTAGAGCCGACTATGGGATTCGAACCCATGACCTTTTGATTACGAATCAAATGCAATACCACTATGCTAAGACGGCCCAATCTGTGTTCTAAATTAACCATTTAAAATATTTTTAAATGTTTTTTATAATTAAATTTCTAATAATAACATTTATCAATGTATCGTTAAACATTAACCTAAAATATCAATCATTTATAACCACAAGGATTCCATGGTCTAGAGCGAAATGTGTAAATTTTCAACTACTGTTAAAATTTAATAATAAAAGCGATAATAAAAATCTATTTAAAAAACAACTAGAAGATTATCAATTCAATACACCACCGTATGTTTTTCATTCAATCACAGTCTTCCACTAGTATCGTTGTCTACCTATACACTTAATAAATAAGTAGTCTATCATGAGGAATGACTCTAACTGTAATACATCATATATCAAATATCATCTAATATCACGAATATAAATTGACCATCTTTTGTCTTACTTACAACTATACACCTGATGTATAAACCAGACATCTCGTATTCCATTGCACCCACTTTATGTCCTGCCGTCAGCTCTTCCAATTACCTATCTCTAAAGAGTATATTCACTCCCGGAGATCGTGGCCGAAGTGTAATGGATTGGACCTCAAGTGGTAACCTCAGGTGGAACCTGGAAGCGATCTACGGGAGCTGGAAGGGGAAGTAAATAGAAGAGATGACGGCAGGACTACCTACGGTTGATATTTTCCTAATACAAAGCAATATCTAGAGAAATGATATATACCTATTGTCGTTATATATTATCTTTTAGTTTGACTTTATTTTTATTTGTTTTATTATCTTATATACAGGCCGAATAATGTGAAGCATGAGAAACGATGGCAAGATTTGGTATTTGAAGAGGTAATAAAGAATAGGAATAGACATGAAGGTGACAATTTTTTGTATGGTGAATTGGATACCTTTGATTCTGAGAGTTATAAGAATCTATCGGATAATACTTTTGACAAGAAGAATTATGACTATAGATTATCACCTGAGGGTAGATTATTAATAGAAGATCGCATAGAATATTTAAGAAGACAAGCGCATACTAATCCTGGACATAGAAAGCCTACGAGACCTACTCTATGGATAGTGAGACCAGCTGAGGGTATTTTTATATTTGTAGTACGATAGAAAAATCATTACCACAGGTAATTATTGTGAACTACTTAAGAAGGATGAAGAACGTATAAAGTCGTTGGTAGATCGTGTACGTAAAATTTTTTCAAAAAATGATTTGGAGATTCTAGTACTAAAATTAGACGTCAAAATGCCATTATGTGAAATTGTCGTCGAAGGCTCACTCCCAGATATCGCAAGAATACTTTACGCCAGAGGAGGTACATTACAGGTAAGTCACGCAACATCCAACTTTTTATAAGTTCCAATACACTACAACATCTCTTCCATACCACCCCTCCTTGTCTTGCAGACAGCCTCCTCTATTTACTTCCCCTTCCAGCTCCCGTAGATCGCTTCCAGGTTTTACACTTGAGGTCCAATCCACTACACTTCGGCCACGATCTCCGGGAGTGGCTCTACTCTTTAGAGATAGGTAATTAGAAGAGGCTCCACGCCTAGTGGGAAGACTTCAGGTGGAGAACTTCTCAAGACAGTGACGAGCATGTAGCATGTATTGGTTCTAAGACATATATGACAACAGCGTCTTATTTATTATCTGAACATCATCACTTTAGTTCTATGTGACGCCTAGATTTTGGACGTATTGTGACTTATTAGAAAAGGATCCAAGATTGGAGGCCAAATATGGAAGATCAGCAGCTCCGGGTTTATTTCCACAATGGGATGAAGACGGTATGATTGAAGAAATTACGGATTGCATGGATATAAGACCAGATTATTCATTGGTATATTCAAGACATACCACTTCTATTGACACTACAGGAACTGCGTCAACCAAATGCTTGGAATATGTTGCCCATGTTGCCAAAATATGATAAAGATCTGATGCTCGCTTATTTCGAACATGTTCATTGGCCAACACGATTAAAAGTACAAAAGGCATTTGAGGACGGTATAGAGGACTACCGTCATGTAATAGCAGAGGAATACAAGAGGCTACAGAGATTGACCAGATATCACTCGAAGCTGTTAGACGAATGGATGTAAGCTGGATTAAGTGTTAGATGAAGTTATATAAATTCCATTCAGGCCTAAAGATCAAACACCTCAGGTATAAATGAAGATGAATAGTTAACGAAAATTATTATTTGCGATTAGATTATTTAACACTCATAGGTAATTAATCAATTCCTCATCTACACATTCATCTTCCTCTAGTACATCACCTCCTTCTTCATCTTCGTCGTCGTCTTGATAATTCAACTCATCATAGAGTGTAAACATGTTCGTTATATTATTAAAGATGGCTTCAACCTCAGCTTCATTCTCTGGTGCCAAGATCAACGTCGGTACATTACCATCTTCATGAAAACCATCATCCAGTTGGATGAAAACACAAGAATCCTTATATAGAGCTAAAATAATTACATATCTAACATTAACAAACTAACCTTTATCTTTAGATATAGCATGCAATACAATTTTATCATACAGTAGACCGTAAATCAATTGGTCATCCGATTCACTGGACCAAATCAACTTTAGCGTCGTAATGTACAGAGTACCACTTCCATCTGAAGGAGCAAAAATTTTAAATCATTTTTAAAACAAGACTCACAATCTTCCTTGTTATTTACTACAAATTTCACCTTTTCATGTCTGCTTGTTACACTTTCATTAAAACCTTCATCCAGTATAGGTTCACCATTCTTGTCTTTAGCAATTTCCGTTATAAAAATTGTCATTTTGGAAATTTTTGTTTTTATAATAAATGGAATTTATTTTAACTAATCCCAATGTGGTATAGAATCATTTGTTATAAACTATATGAAATTCTATTATACATCGTGAGGTCTACACATTACTCTCTAATATCTTGATATGATGCTATTGAGTGTCTACTGTTATGAAAGTGATCCAGGCATCCTTATAGGATGAGTAGATATCTAGGTCTATCTATAAAGTACGGATATGTATCATATTGTCTAATAATAGATGATTCCATAAAGAAATTTGGTAGTATTTCCATGAAATGTCTATCATTAAATCATACTACAAGGATTAATAATTTATTTACTCTCCTAAAGTCCGCTGATGGATCTGTCAATCACCATTGGTATATCGGCCTCCAAGACGATTTAATCAATCCCAGATCTCAAGATCATGTAAAGAAATTATATAACTTATGCAGGTTGAGGTCAATTATAGAATGCTACTCGAATATTATATTCGGGTATGTTGAAATTTCCATTATCTTAATCAATCCGTTTCAACTACTATAACTAATTTCAGGTCCAAACCTATATTCATCAAGGAATTTGAGTTGTACAAGAGTCTAGGTATGTTCAATGCTGGTGATATTATATTTTTAGGCAAAATATTAAATTTCAAAGTCACAAATACCCTAGAACTGGTTAATTATACAAGAAGTAAATTAAAGGTTTTAAACTCGTTAAACGAACTACAATTCAATAATATATCCATAGCTTGGGCCATCGCACTCTTCCTCAAGGTTTGTAAAAATATCCCATTGAGATGTTGTCAGAATATTAGCAATACCTTCTTTTTCTAAATTTACTCCACTCGAGGTTAATCACTAACTTCACCTCCACCTTCTAATACAACCTTGCCTTCGTCTTGCAGACAGCCTCCTCTATTTACTTCCCCTTCCAGCTCCCGTAGATCGCTTCCAGGTTTTCCACTTGAGATTACATCCTTACTTCCGCCACGATCTCTGGGAGTGGCTATACTCTTTAGAGATAGGTAAATAGAAGAGGCCTCGACGGCGAGTGGAATGAATAGTTGGATTGGACCTCTGGTGGAGAGCTGACGGCAGGACTAATAAAGGCGGAGATACCTTAGTGAGAATTATATGAAAAATGAATCTAATTATCTAATATGGAGATTTTACGTTACCCACGTCCAAAAATTATAATTATTTATATAACTGATATTATTTCTCTTTAGAGATATGAAATGATAGAGAGTTATAAATTGGATCAGGATTTAATGTCAAAGATAGAAAATCACGTTAGAAACGATGAGGTATTGTTGGATTTGTTGAAGAATCGTGCTGGTAATGAAGGTATTGAAGATGTGATAAAACATCGCGTGAATAGATTGGTAGATTTATATATTGAGAAATTAATAGATTAATTACCATAGTGTTTCTTATTAATAATTTTATAGCTTGTTGGTAATATATGGAAGACGAGTATATTCATCAGATTATCTTCGTGCCTAATGTCCATATGTGCTATGTATTTTATTTTCCTTATACAATTGTAACGGCATTGTCTCTTTATCCTCTTTATATTATTCGTTATCATATCACGACCACTTGATACTCTCAACATTGGATTATAAATACTCATCTCCTTACTCGGTACATTATAGAGACGACGCGGTCCAATGTATACCTTTTTACGCTTAAATCTTAATGATACATCCGAATCAATATCTGATGATGGGTGAGCAGGAAGAGGTAGGAGAATAGTATCATCTGAAGGATGTGTTGTATTATCATCAGGAGGATGAGATACTATACCCCCACTACCATTTATATCATCATTATGCTTTGCTGTGATTTGACCTGCTTTATCACTCTCACCTATTACCTCATTATCTTGTACATCTCCACACGTACTTCTTTCATTGCACGTGTAAAACAATTTTGTATCAATAGTGATTGAAATGACATGTATACCCGTCTGTATAATAATCCTGTTGATAGAATGTATCCAAATAGCATTAAAGATGATAGTATTATGATTGATCAATTTATTAGGTATATGATGTATAAAGATATCATCATATGGTATAATAGAATGTGAATTCAAATCATAGAAATAATATCTAAAGGTATTAGAGAATACAACAAGATATTGTAAATGGGGACAGATTGTAATGCAAGTAATTTTCCAATCATTTTCAAACTGGGGTAATTCATAAACATTCATTAACTTTTCATCTAATAAATAAACATTACCATAAATATTATAACAGATGATATATTTGCCCAATATTTTAAATTTTATAATTTTACTTTTAATGAAATGCATGCATTCAATATCACTCAATACATCATTCAATATATTGTAAACACATATATTGAATCTACCATTCATATAATGACATAAAATCATATTATCTTCATCAATAAAATCCATAGATGAAATCATCAAATTCTTATTCTTAATCTTCTTATACTCAATTTTTAAATTAACAATATCAAATTTCAATATCATCAAGCCCTTCTGATTAACAATACCAATCAAATCACCATCTGGTGATATCTTCGCCACACTTATATACCCACCATCCTCCTTTAATTTAATCATAGCCAATTTATAAGGATAGCCCAATGATATATCAGACGATGTATATGATTTGTCATCAATATTACGAATTTTATTCATATTGTTATATATATTACCTGTAGATTCATTAGATGTTTTATTCCCCATATATATTCCATTGTATTCACTGCAGGTCGTGTCGTCAGCTTCTACCTTAGGTTCATCTTTTCCATTGCATGGAGCTTCTCTATTTACCTCCCCCTCTGCTTCCCTGAGATCAGCTACAGGTATTCCACTTCCACTTGAGGTCTTATCCTTGCCTACAATACCTTCCTCACCGCCATGATCTCTGGGAGTGGCTATACCGTTTACGGGGAGGTAATTGGAAGAGCTGTCTGCAGGACGAATAGAGGTTGATGGATCTTCTGTATTATATTTGCTTGTGGATGATGGTAGATACCAGAGATCACAATGATGTAGATATTTGCAGAGTATCATTGTTTTATTACGGTTAAGATCAATTGATGAGTTAATCCAGGATGGTATATTAGATGTTATAAGTTTAGTTTTATTGTTGTCTATAAGCGAAATGATGCCATCAGTTCCAGCGGTTGCGATGAAGTTATTGTATGGATGTATCGTCATTGATCTGAGATTGTTATTACGATTAAGGTATTTTATGCTATTTATATACCAGCCATGCTTATTATTATATGTGTACAAAACTAATTTCCCATCAATACCTGCTGAATAAAATGTATCACCATCATTATTACCAATGCATAAACTCAAAACATCCAACTCATGTTGATTAAAAATTTTGATTACAGTGTATGTATTTATATTCCATATGATTATATTACCATTAGAATCACCGCTTACTAAATTATTATACTTTTGTATGTATATCAAAGACCAAATACATATATTATCATCCCCATTTGCCCCATTGTTAACTTTAATGGTTTTTAACTCATTGTTTGTTTTATTGTAATTAAATATAATAGAGTTTGAAGTACCACAGAAAAATGAGTCATCAGGTAGAATGTGTATGCTTAGTACGGATTTATTATTCTTGATATATACATCACCTAATATTAATACGGGAGTACGTACGTTGCTGACATTACAATCCCATAATTTGAACATCCGCACACAACCGTCATCACAACCGACGAGTATATAATCATTACTATAAGACTTAACACCTGTAAAAATAGCGCCACCATAAGAACTGCACTTATTCTAAATAGGAATATAAAGGTATAAAAAAAATCAACAAGCCTCCATCTGTAATGTCTCCAAATTCCAATCAGTAATGATTCCGTGTAATCCTACGGTAATTAGGCGATAATTTGACAATTTTTTTTCCTGGTCATCATTATTGACCCAAATTATAACGCGATATGTAACATTCTTCGCATCTTCGTATAATGTCTAAATAGTATTTCATATTATTTAAAATAATATACTAACAGTTAAATGTAGGCGAGATTGTAGGTGGTATATCAGGATGTTATTATTGGACGACGCCGATAGATATTGTCCACATGGTGAAAATGCGATAGAGTCTATAGAGTATTTACAAGAATCTAATATATTAATAAGAGATAGTTTATTTAACATTATATTATACAATAAACTACATTATAGAGTGCGATAAATAATAAATTTATAATGACTGGGGGTCACAAGTTATAATTAAGGGTGTAAATCATAGACCAGTTGTTATGTTTAATATTTTAAATTATAAGAAAATCATTTCATTTTAAATCTCATTTTCAATTTTGTTAAAGAAGAAAAATTTCTTTTGGTCATTACGTCTCGGATTTGTAACGGCAATAGGTGCAGTTTGATAATACACGTACAGTCAAGTCTTTACATCTTGGTTTTCATAAAGTTTTAAAGGGTCACATTTCATTTTTAAGTAAATTTCTATAATGAGCATATAAGATAACCCTTTTGTAATATTTAATAATACATTAATATCGCAACAACCTAATATGTGTTAATTTGTCGTTCTATAAATGAATAATATCAGTGAAGAAGAGTTAGATAATATCCTAGGTATGTTTGCCAGTAACGGATATATATTGAAGTCTACACATTTGCACTACGATTATTAAAGTAGTATTGGCTAATATCCACACAGACAATATTCGCGATTGATTATCATCAATTTCAAACTCTATACCCGCGTTAGATATCCTGTGTCATCATCTTCATTTCATGGTACCCTTCCTTATTTAGTTATTCCTTCGCTTCCCTGAGATCAGCTACAGGTTTATCGCCACGATCTCTGGGAGTGGTTATACTCTTTAGAGATAGGTAAATAGGATCCTGTCTGCAAGAGCGAACGAGGGCGAGACACAGGAATATAATATCGGATGGAGTAATAGTAATGCGTGGGATATTATTTACTTCGTTTTCACAATTATATATTTACAGAAAAGAGATCTGAAGTTTCTCGTTTGCGATCGAAGTTTCGAAATAGGATACCGGTGATTTGTCTACCCTCGCATAACAATACATTTCGTATAGAGAGATCAAAGTTAGTTCGAAATCTTATCAGTTCATCACTGACATTTTTAGATTCTTAGTACCCGTTAATATGATGTACGGTGAATTCAAGTATATATTACAAAAGCATTTAAATTGTCAATTGATGCATGATCCAAATTTTTACGGAAAGAACACGACATTGTATTTATACGTAAATAATACGATACCGAAGATATCTACGTTGTTAGGCGACTTATTCAGGATGTATAAATCGGACGATGGTATAATGTACATGACATATTCTAGTGAGAATGTACTAGGATAAGAACAAATTTTCAATCACATTTAAATCACAAACATGTAGAGTAATGCTTTTAAATATAATTAATTTATTGTATATTATTGTAATTTGTAGAATTTTTTGTATTTTAAGACCGTCAACGTCATTTATTCATACCCTAGGTTACTTGAAAGACAGGGATGAGATTTTGAAGTACAATAGTGATAAATTGACGGAAATAAAAGAAAATAT
Source organism: Cytauxzoon felis (assembly GCA_020283715.1). Taxonomy (NCBI): domain Eukaryota; phylum Apicomplexa; class Aconoidasida; order Piroplasmida; family Theileriidae; genus Cytauxzoon; species Cytauxzoon felis. Next base: position 93,634 of record JAIQCW010000007.1, read on the forward strand.
TAATAAAATTGAAGAAGTAAATGATAATAATTGTTTAAATTTCATTAAAAAACTGTCCAATTTGAGTAATTTGTACTATAATAGTGATTCCATAATTAACTCTACATTTAAACCACCAAATGACTTGAAGAATCTAAAATTATTCACTTTAAATGAAAATGAAAGTCATTTTATATTTAAAATGCCATTATTGGCTGAATATCGTCTTATTACAGGATGTATGTCGTTATTGTACCTGTCTATATATGTAGATGACTATAATATTATATATTTGGATGGTATATCTGATAGTATTATTATTAGAGGTGTTGTAGCTATATTATTATCTCTACTGAATAATAAGACCCTCAATGAGGTTTCAAATTTCGATTTTAATGATTATAAAATATTTAACAAAATTTTAAATTTTAATCTTATCAAGAAATCAACGCTTGAATCGATAATTAGTCAAATTAAAGATTGTAAATTTACACCTACAAAGTCACTCCCTGCAGATAAAAGACATAAAAAAAGGTTTGATTCCCTGAATCTGAATATACATTCATACAGCGTTGCCGTACTTGTCAGCGGCGGTGTTGATTCATCTGTCGCGCTCTGGATGCTAAAGCAACGCGGATACCATGTTGAAGCATTCCATCTGAAAATTAACAACATCATCGACCAATATGGTAAGTAGAATGAATGGCTATATGTTGTAAGCAACCATATTACGATTCTCGCTGCCACTCCTTCACATAATGTCCCACCTACTAATCACCCCCAGTGGAAGAAAAGGTTCAGTGAACAGGACATACTCGGAACGGCGTGAGCATATATGTTGTAGTTATCTCCATATCATCTGAATATCAGTCACCCTTGGATGATTAATCAACATTCTATAGAACCTTGTGATGGTACTAAGGATATCGAGTATGTATCAAATGTATGTGATAAATTGGGAGTAAGATTGCATGTGATACCGTTTAGTGGTATTTACCGTGATAATATAATAAAAGATTTAATCAATGGATATAAAATGGGTGAAGTACCCAATCCTGATATGGAATGTAATAATAAAATTAAATTTGGACACTTCTTGAGATATGCCTTAGATTGGGGATTCGATTACGTCTCCTCTGGTCATTATGCACGTTTATCTGATGATTATATTAGTAAAGATGATGTAAAGGATGCTGTGATCATGTCAGGCTGTAATTACGACAATAGGGGCTTTTATAAATTCAAAAGATTACTATCATCTATTGATACCAATAAAGACCAAACTTACTTTCTCAGCAATCTTAAACAATCACAATTGATCAAAATTATCTTCCCTATTGGCCATTTCAAAAAAGACCAAGTGAGTTGAATTCGAGACGCGTATACTCATATATATATGCACCTTTTACAGATACGCGACATTGCATATATATTGGACTTATGTACTCACAATAGAAAGGATTCGGTTGGTTTATGTTTCTTGGGAAACGTAAATCTATCATCATATTTAAGAGAATCTATTGGTATTATCAAAGGTCCAATTGTAGATCACGAGACAGGTGAGGTTATAGGTGAGCATGATGGTATATATAATTATACCATTGGTCAACGTATAAGAATTAATGAATTTATATATAAATCATTTAATAATAACTTAAGACGTCATGTTATCGATAAAGATGTCCATAAAAATATCATTTATGTTACCACAAAATATAACAGTCATAACAATCTCAACAACTCCATCAGAACCGAATTCAATGCTACCAATATCAATTGGATCATACCAGACTATAAAAAACTATTATCCAGTATAAATCACAATAATTTATATCCATTAAAAATTAAAACTAGACATTCACCTGAGTTTAAAACGTCTTTAATTAATTTTGATGATAACGACTATAACAATGCCACCATTAAACTCAATAAGGTAGATCCAGGTATATCAACCGGTCAATATGCTGTATTCTACCATTATAATCAATGCATTGCATCTTCCAAGATGATCACTCATCAAATGCAACGAAACTAAAAAATTTTTCATGTTGCATTTTATAATCGAATTAATTTATTGAATGAAGCAGATGATATATTTTATTATATAATATAGTTCAAGTGATTTATTTTCCGAAGTTAAGTGAATATAGAGTATTAGTCTTCATATAGAAAGTAACATTGGCACTGTAATTTAATAGTACGTGACGACAATGACAGAAGTTGATAACTTGTATAGACGCAGACGCATGCGTAAGTTATTATCAGCTATTTGTGTAGTTGTAGCAATGATAATTGTTGTATTGGCTATTTATATACCTCTGTCTAGATCTGTGGATGAAAATGATAAACCTGCAATGATATACAGCGAAGGCGATTTAGAACTAGATCGAGACGGAGATGTGAAAGTAGATTCGGATGTTAAAAAGACCCATTTAGGTGGAACTGACAAGGTTGAGCCGAAAAATATACCCGATGGTGTGAAGGTGATGTTACATGGTGATGATAAATGTATGGTACTTGATATTAAAGGGTTTGATCGTGATATTATTGATGTACATGTTAAGAAAATATCTCCTCATTATTATTATTACAAGCCTAAGGATGGATTTTTGTTCTGTTCAATAAAGTACTTGGGTAAAAATATAGTAGAACATATAGATAATAGTATTGTAGACAATACAGTTGTGGTGGAATTGTACTCCAATATACATGTTATTACAATGTTCAGCAAACATGTTAATGGTAGAATTATTGTTACTCATTTTACAGTTGATGTAACAAAAAGCCAAAATAATGGGTTTTTTACAAATCATATTAATCATGTCGCTATGTTATTCAATAAACTACCAATAAGACACAAACATTTTAAATCACTCTTGTAATTGTTAAGTTATTAGATATATATGTGATGTCATTGTTTAATAGTAGAAAGTTCCCACAATTATCGGGCAAACACCATAAATTATGTCTAAAATATCCATGTATAATAGATACTATAACTCTAAACATACATTCATTCAATAGACTTCATAATTTACATGAGTATTATAATGACAACAATATATTCATGTGTATAGATTATTATAATGTAGTCTATGTATCATATATTTGAATGTAAAAAATCAACTAATATATATATGGGGTAAAATTCGTCATGTAAGAAATTTAAATTCATGATTAATTTTATGTAAAATTTTATTGACATGATCATGTGTTGATGTGTATGGATGTATCCATGAAGATAAATAATCAAAATGTTGTGTATAACGATTATCTAATAATATAACAATACCTCGATCATCTTTATTACGAATACATCGACCTATAGCTTGATTAACAGCTCTAAATGTTTCTCGTAGATACCAATCATATTTATCATTAGATGTTGAAATTTTATTAAATCTTCTAGATATATCAACTAATGGACTTACAATACATGGAAATGGTAATCCAACAAGTAATATAGATGATAATTTAAGATTAATACCTTCAGAAAAATGACTACGAAATACAGCTAATATAATATAACGATCTTTACATCTAATATCTTGTATCATTATATTAAAATTTTTAGCATCTGTAGGTTCCTTATAAATATTAATTTTAATACGTTTAATCTCATCCATTATACTATAATTACATTTTATTCCATCAATTGTTATGAAATTACATCTAGACCATATATCAAGACATTTATTTATAACATTGCGATTAGGAAAAAATATTAATGTACCACCAGGTAATGATGATATCATCTGTCCTATTATATTACCTAAATTACATATAAACATATCATTCTTTAATTCACTATAATTACATTCTAATCTTCTATTATTATCTAAATGTGTTAATAATAATACCATAAATTGATCCATTGGTAATGTTTGTGTTGCTGATAATATATTCAATTTAACACGACTACTAAATCCATCACCCAAACTATTTATTACAGCTTGTATAGGTGTTAATGTACCTGATGCTATTATAATGGAATGTGCATATATAGATAATTCATTAAATATCAATGATGGATTTAATAACCATATACTTATACGATTATTATCATTATATGTCGTTATAGATACATTAAATGACTCTGGACTATAACATAATAATACCAAAATAGATAAAAAATTCTCAATCATCTTACGATACTCGGCTGAAAAATATAAACCTGCCAAATCCATCGTCTTTCCATATGATGATATACGCAACATAGTACAATACATTACATAAACCTTTAATAAATCCAAATTAAATTCACGCATAAAATCCCTACTACCATCCATACGACCCTCATTATACCTATCCCAACTATATAACATTGTTACATCATTTGATGATGGATTAGGGTTAGTAGGATGATTGATATCATCATTAGAATCACCATCACCCTTCCAACCACCACTCCTCTTTTTGGAGTATTTCTTCCACCTAGCTGGTGATATACCTCCATAGTTGTCAATATTTTTGCACTTTAATTGAACAAATTCATAAAGTTTATTTAGAAAGTCCTGTAAAAATAATGTCAGACGCTTAAAAGAGTTGGATAAATATAATGTCATCTTTGTTATACTATAATCTATAGATGAGTCATTAGATATATTTGTAGTGTCCAATTTATATTTAAGTCCTTTCAACCATTTCAATACATTAGAAAGATTATTAAAATTCAAATCACATGAACCTTCTTCCATACATGAATTTTCTACATTATGTCCCTCATCGAATATCAATATAGTATTAGCCAATGAACCAAAGAATCCATTCCCATCATTACTATTTAAATAATCCATTTTGTCATGCATAACTTCTAAAATCTCGTTTTTACAGTCGTTATAATCATATGATTTGTCCAATAAACTCATGACCTTTGATGATATATTATAACCCTTAACAACTATATGTGGAGCTATTACATAAGGATATGGACATGTTATAAAATCAGCCACTTGTGATATAGCTTTAGCTGTATAATATGGACAACCCTTACCAATATCAAAAATATTATCACGCTCTTTTTTAAAATATGAAGTTATATTTTGCATTTTTACACGTTTCTTAGATATGGCATCCATATCCGACTTACAACCACAACCTATATCTGGATCGTTACTTTTACTATCACAATAACCATTTAAATCCTCGATATCCCATGATGCATTGGAATCTGTCATATAACGTATCGACGTTAACACAGAATATGATTTACAACTCATATTCGCATAATATGGACATATATCACGACCGATCTTCTTACTTATTATAGACTTTTTACCACTACATGTCAACGAATCCTTTTTATTTCTAACTCTAAGACGATCTGTGCTCGATACCAATTTACGACATAATATTATATCATCGTCATCCGGGTTATATTTATTCTTATAAGCACATAACAACTTTCTAGATGCTAATATACACGAATATGGCATAAAACAACTCTGTTTTATACTATTCGATATCTGTTGTATCTGCGCATGAGTCCTCGTCAAATATATCACCCTATAGTTAGGTTTGTCAAGTTTCATAAACGTTGAGCTATTTGACATATACGATTGATATACCCATGATAATACACCAGATATTATAGCTGCGGTTTTACCCGTACCCGTGGGAGACTCTAATATAGCATGTTCCTTATATTTCAACGCATTCGTCAATTTTGATAAGATCTGTAACTGAGGTCTACTTATCGTAGGAAAATGAAATAATACTCTCACACCATTTATGTTACGCTCCAATCTAACATTTTCCCATTTTATTATCCTATTTTCTCTCAATAATGGGGGTAATGGTGGTGGTGGGGGAAATTTATTACCGGATATTTCTTCGTTGCAGTAATCTTTATATGCATCTAATAAAAGTTTCTGTATTGATAAAAAATTAGATAACGATTTAGAGAATACATCACTTAATTGACTTTTTGACGCTTTGTATAATTTGTCAATTGCAAAAAATAATTTCTTAATCTCACCATTATTTAAATAATCAACATCATCATTATCATTTATGTTCATTGATTTCTTAAAAAAATCTATTATCCTATAACATTCATCCTCATTATACAATGGCGCTTCTTGAATTATCTCCAATCCGTGCTCAATGTAACCAGCATCAAATGCAGGTGTAAATTTATCAGTGTAACCAGTCAACACCTCCCTAATGTCACTGAAATTACTCGATATGTCACCAACATCAGTGTAGCCAGTCAATACATCCTTAAAGTCACTGCAATTGGTAGAAATGTCTCCAACTTCATTATATTTTGTGAGAGCATCTCCACATATATTATGATTGGTAGAGACTTCCTCATTATTATAAGTGAATGTGGTATTTCCAATGTCGTTGTGATTCAGGTCCTCATTCTTAAACTCATTTAGATGATAGGATGCGAATTTGAATGACCCGATGTATTTGGAACCAATTTTATTATTCATTTGTAATGAGGAATTAAAATAAATTTGAAAACCATAATCTAAAGATTGTAATTATTTGTATAACATATCAACTTACTTTAACTTTAGTATATCATTTTTGAGATCTTTGTTGATGCCTTTGATATTATCAACGGGTATACGTTCTTTAATACCATACACATTAGACTGTAATATACGATTCGTGCGAGTACTATAAGATGATAATTTTGATGAGATATGGTTCAATGTATTGTTATTATGTCTAGAATATAGATATATGGTACCAATAGTAGAGAATGGTATAATACAACCACCAATAATGAAATATTTAAATACTATGAGTTTATTATTATATTGTATCCTTTGAATATTATAAAATACATTACTATAACGTGAAATTGATAATCTATTGATCCTTTTGCATAAATTGTAACCCCAAATTAATAAAATGCCACTCGAAATACCAATTATATACGGGTTGCTCAATATTTTCCCGCTAATTTTTCTATCCTCTGATACCGTCATGTCATTTCTTGACATTTTCCTATTTATAATCACTTTATCATTATTTAAACCTTTAATATAAATAGAATATCAATCTTTTAATTGAACATTTTATAACTCACGCAGCACATTTAATATTAAAAAATATACATATAGGGTAATACATTGATGATAGACATGTATTGATATATTTTCTTTATTTCAAAAAATGGAAGTCTATTTTTCAATTACCTAATCTATTCATAAATGGAACATATAATCACTTCTGCTTTGATCATATCTCCAACTATACGATTTTTCACCTCTCCAAGTATGTCGTTTTTTATAATTTACACACCATTATAGAAAGGAAATGGAACAAATACTATAAAAACTCCGGTAAATTCCACAAAATATTATATTAATTCTTACACATCTAGGTGCTATCATTTCAATTCTACTCTTTGTATCGTTCGTCCTCTATAAATCGTTCAAAAAAGTACCCAATTACTTTGAAGTCCTCAATGTTACACCTCACTCATCTATAGAAGAAATCAAAAAATCATTTAAATCAGTAGCTTTTATAATACATCCCGTATGTTTCAAAGAGTCTAGACACTGAGGAGTTGTCTACCCATATGATTCTTCCGTCGATGTTCTACCTTATATCATCATTCAGGTAGCTAACCATAGCAAATTATATTTGTCACTCCATTCGACATCCATCCTGCCGTCAGCTCTCCACCTGAGGTCCAATACACCTATACTTCCCACTAGGCGTGGAGCCTCCTCCATTTACCTATCTCTAAAGAGCAGAGCCACTCCCAGAGATCGTGGCAGTGAGAAGGTATGGATTGGACCTCAAGTGGAATACCCGCAGCTGATCTCAGGGAAGCGGAGGGGGAGGTAAATAGAAGAGCTGACGGCAGGACGACCTCGGGTGGAACGGCTAGTGAAAAGGAAATTAAGACTTAACCTCAGTTGTAACAGTGAATGGAATGTTTCTATATAATTTGTTATGGTTATCTTTATACAAAAGATAAGATATATTATAATTTGTCTATTTATGAGACTTCATTCTATATTTCATTTAGGATCGTAACAATACTAGGGATGCGAATGATCGTTATTTAGACTTGGTGGAAAAGTATAAATTTATAATTGACGATGACAATCGTTATAAATATATTCAATTCTTTGATTTAATCACTAACAGTAACAGTTAGTTAATTTTCTTACATTAATTACCTGCTCTTTCATTCTAGTCCAACTGGGCGATATATCGATAATTGAATTACTCTGTATAACATTGATTAGGAATTTCGTTTCTCTAATATCAACATCGATTATAATTTTCCTTAACAATGAGGATGTATTTACTCATCCTGGTTTCTTGTACGAACTATTCTTAACATTTCTGGATGTCTATTTGCGCCTTACTAAAGACGGTCGAGATTTTCTATATTTCATGCCTATTTTACATTATTATACAGTATTTGAATTGATTCAGGTAAATTTTTTCATAACTAACTGTATTATCTTTAGTTTTTTCGAGAATTCAAATTATTATTCATATACCATTCGTCTTTATTCAAAGCTGTAGATTTTAAGCAGTTGGAGGCCACTGCTGGTGTTTCCATTGTTAATAACAATATCCGACTCATCAAGAGGCTGGATTCATTAATTAATTCCCTGAATAGAAGATTTACTGGTGATACGAGGAATAAAGAGTTTAAAAATTCAGATATTGTATGGAGGAATGAAGGTATAAAAGAATACAATTCCATCAACCAATCATGGAAAGAGGCTGTAAACGAGAGTATTAAAACATCCAATTGTAACGATACGGTAAGTTGAAGAACATTCAAAAAAGATTACGAGTGAACGCCGCCTTCCATATCAGATGTTATCTCCAACACAAGGTTTATCTTGTCATCAGCTCTCCACCTGAGGTCAGTCCTGCCGTCAGCTCTTCCAATTACCTATATCTAAAGAGTAAAGCCACTCCCAGAGATCGTGGCATAGTGTAGTAGATTGGACCTCGAGTGGAACCTGGAAGCGATCTATGGGAGCTGGAAGGGGAAATAAAAGGAAGAGCTGACGGCAGGACTGACCTAAGGTGGAGGCGAGTGGAAGAGAGTCGGATTGGACCTCAGTTGGTGGTCCTAAATCATGATCATACAAGTTGACGTATACCTATATAGATTGTCTTTAATTAGTTCTAATTATACATCTTATTATAGGAACTCGTTGATTGGTTATATAATTTGAATTATCACTGTGATATTAATTGGATGGGGAAAAATGAATCGCAGTTCAAGGCTTTATATAAGAAAGTTGTATGTTTTGTAAATGTTTAAATTTATGTTCATTAGGATTCTGTATTGGATAATAAATTCACATCTACTATATTCATTATAATAATTATCATTGTATTATTCAATAGTATTGGATTTTAGTCGGAAAAAATATAGTGCAAATTAAATATTATGGTGTTTTTTAAACAAAGTTATGGGGTGATGAACATCAAATGTAATAAGAATATAAAATATAATATGATAATTAAGTTATTTATTATTGTCATTATTATCATTATCTTCATTTGTGATTGTTCTATTTCTTGCGTCATTGACAATATCCGATATGTCGTCATTCTTAATTGATTCACGTTGACACAAGTCTTGTAATGATGATGCAAATGTTTGTAATTGTGTTCTGCGATGAATTTTCCTACCTAAGTTACGCTCTAAATTATAAATTTAAATCAAATTGAATTCCTTACCTCTCCCGTTATGATAACACCAATCCGGTATATCAATCTCAAATTTCTCATTATCCCCAGATATATTAAACTCGTCCAAGAAACGTCTAACTGGTGTTACTATATTCTGAATTATGGGGTTTATTATTAATAAATATGGGGATAAAATATTATAAATACCTCGGAGATGATATAAACATTGTGTAATGATTCTGGTTGGAAATCGGCCATTTTATACTTTGATTTATAACCGTTAAATAGATTTTGTCCGTGTATAACTGGTATAATCTCATCAATAATACCATGAATAATCAATAATGGGGTATTAGGAGCCATTTCCTCCAATGATTTCTCGGTATCCCAAAAATTATCAATCAACAATGGGGCAAGTTGAAAATACTCTATAAATATGGGGTAAAAAACAAATAAAACGTACTTTGTGATATTTTATGTATCGACATATATGGTGCTTGCAATATCACACCGCCACATTGAATTCCATTCTTTACGAAATAGGATGCTATAAACGCTGCTGGTCCTAGAATAATTAATTGATGAATCCACAAATCTTAGATCCAATTCCCACATCCGGCACGATCTCCGGGAGTGGCTCTACTCTATAGAGATAGGTAAATAGAAGAGGCCTCAACGGCGAGTGGAAGGAGAGTTGGATTGGACCTCGGTGGAAGCAACATCCAAGAGAATGTGAAACATAGAAAATGTTAACCACAGTAATTTAATAACTGATTAGATTATGTATTCTTACCTGTTCCGATAGATCTACCATAGAAAACGATTGAGCTGGGTGGGACATTGAGTGACAATAGGAATCTGAATGTGGCAACGACTCTGAAGTCTATGGATGATGAGGTTGCGCGATACAATTCTGGTACTAGACCGTATCCGGTATATTCTACGGCGATGATGGAAACGTTTAACTCGTATGAGATGATCCTCAACTCGGGTGCAATTGTACCAATATCACATCGATTACCTGAGTGGTAGTGGGTGGTATAATAAATATAGACATACCATGTAGGTATATAAATACGATATTTGAGGGTTCAGGTGATGGTATATAGAGTGCTGGAAATGCCCCTTGATTAGGTAATGATATATCAGGATTGGGATAGTCACCACCAAATTTATTAGGTATCCATATTAAACCATACATATCTTCATCATACTAAAAAAATAAATGTAATAATTTTATATATAATAAAAATTACACTGGATTTAGGGGCAGGGAATATTAGTGAATTCCCTATAGATTTGGTGTTGCCCATTATTATTATCACAATAACTGATATAACAGCAACTGCCAATAATGAATATACAATTAATCTCTTTAATTGTATTCTCATTAATTATAAATACTACAAAATACACATTTAACAAATATCTTACAGCCCCATTCAATATTTATAATAATACTAGACATAGATACACATTGATGGTTTGGAGCATCTCTAATCTACCACACCCTATTATTTCAACTCCATAAAAAGATTTTATAGTTATGAAATTACAATTCATCAGATGGTTTTTTATAAGTTAATTGGAACTCTGGTAATGTTGAGAGTAATGTAAATCTAGCATTGCCAGCAAGTATATTCTCAATTACTTTCTCAATTTTCTCCCGGTTTATAGGCAATTCTTTATTATGTAACATATATCTTAATCTTTTTTTCGAATTGAATATAACTAATGATGGATATACTTCCAAATTGAATAATTTCTTAAAATTAACTTCTACCGATACATCCATCCATACCCACTTACTATTCAATTCCTTCTTGAATTTTTCACTCAATTCCAACAACATTGTCTTGTCATTTGTATTCAATTCACCATCGACCAAATATACCACACAGTAATTCTGAAGATGTAAGTGTCTGAAATCACTCGATCTAACTAACCTGATTGTTGTTGAAACATAAATCAATGTGTGAATCGTATGTCAATTGTGGCAATGGATCAAATTTCCATGGCTTGGCTTGGGAATCTTTAGCACCTGAACCTAATACAAATGTCTCGGCGTACACATTCAGCCAATCAAACATTTTATCGTATTCGAACTTGTCATTAAATACATCCCTTGTAGAGTTTGGTTTGATAATCATTAAATGAGGTACATTTTTTACTCCGTACTGCTTCTTTAGATCAGGGTACTTATTTACATCTACATAACCCAACAACAGCTTTTTCTAAAATATATGATGAATTTCACCAAGTTAAATCACTTCTTATTACAAAGAAGGTACATGCTCTGTAGTTCTAGAGGACGTTTATTTGTCCTGAAGATAGATCTCCACCTGAGGTCCAATACACCTATACTTCCCACTCGGCGTGGAGCCTCTTCCAATTACCTCCCCGTAAACGGTATAGCCACTCCCGGAGATCGTGGCAGTGAGAAGGTATGGATTGGACCTCAAGTGGAATACCCGTAGCTGATCTCAGGGAAGCGGAGGGGGAGATAAATAGAGGAAGCTGTCTGAAAAACGAAGATAAGGTTGTAACCTCAGGTGGAGAGCTGACGGCAGGATGGACCTTCGGTATAGTTAACCTTAGATGTTAGAATCCATCAACTTACATCAAAAGCGTTACTGAGTGCTTTATAAAGATAAGATGGTGTGGATTTGTTGGAGAATAGGAGTACTTTGTGTAATGTTTCATATTGAGCCAAGAATTCGTGTACTTTATCGATAATTACGACATTGGATGGTACATAATTGACAAGTGTTCTCTTAATATCATCCTTTAACAATTTACCCTATAGAAATTATGTAATATTATATGGGCCTATGAACTTACAGTATAATTTAATGCTGGCATTGGTAATTTAGGGTAGACTTTTAGTACAGGGGTAGTGTAGTCTTTACCAAGTTCACTATTGCAATGCGATTTCATAGTATCATCACTACAATCTACTACTACAATCGGGAATATACCCTTAAGCTCTTTAGCTGCTACATCTAGATGATTATTTATGATATCTTTTATATTCCTATCTTTCGGTGTATAGAAAAATGCTGCTACTGATAAATTTTGACGTGCTACTTTAACTTTCATCGTGAAAGTCTTCTCATTCGTCAACTGTACTTCATGTACCATAGGATCTATCATCACAGCATCTATACATGATAACATAAATATATAATACGACACCCATATCAACCACAACATCTTTAAACACTAATAAATTATTATTTTTAATTAATTCCGATTGATATGAATGAATTTTATACACTATAACAATTATATATACATTAGACATCCACTATATACACCATAGCTAGAGTATACAGAATTGATAGCCATTTGTATAAAATTAATATATTACAGCAGTAGTATTATTTATGCGATTTTATAAATTTCAATGAGTAGAATCTTCGACGTCATTATGTAGTTTACTACTGTGGTCTCCATCAATGACGTTATTGTCCTGTTCGTTTGTAGGATAGTTGCTCGGTAGAATACATTTATGGTAGAGCGGTATTTTCCCATTCTTCTGATATAGTTTGATCTCCTTGACGAGTATCTCAAAGGTTATATCATCTTCTATACTTGATTTAACACTTTGGACTACATTTATATTATTCGGTAACTTCTTATCCTCGCGTATCCTCTCAGCATACCAACCACCTTGTACCCATACACCATTATCAAAATCATAATCCAATTTACCGCCCGTTGTATTAGTACCCTTCACATTTGGTATAAACGTCCATACACGATCGTCTGTTATCCACGAACATTCAACGATCATCTGAGTAATCTGTTCAGTCCTATAAAAAATTTATGTAAATGGATCAAATTATAATCAAACATACAATGCCAACTTCAATATTGCATTATAAACCTCACCATATGGTGACAAGAATTCATTATAAAATACTCTCGTACCCTGAAGTATGAATATATTCCGGGGAATACTACTACTTTTGTTTCAACTGAGGTTACCTCTACCAAAGGTCAATCAACCTCTCATCGTCTTGCAGACAGCTTCTCTATTTATCTCCCCCTCCGCTTCCCGTAGATCAGCTTCGGGTTCCACTTGATGTTATATCCACCATCTCCACTGCCACGATCTCCGGGAGTGGCTCTACTCTTTAGAGGGAGGTAATTAGGGGAGCTGTCTGCAAGACCAACGGTGGAGGCGAGTGGAACAGTAGATGATAATGATTGGACCTCATGTAGAACGACGAGTGTAATAGTTGATATAAACTAACATATTCTACTACGAATAATTGTATGATTCTAGGGCAGCGCTTGTGATCGTATAATACGTCAATACTGAAATCGACCTGTGAAGAAATTATAGGATATAGAGTGTGTGGATAACATACAGTATTTAAGTGTGGTGGCTTCCATTTTAATAAACTTTTACATGTACCGGGTGTATATGGCACTTTTACAGGCGTAAATATCAATCCATCACTTATATGTGGTAGAAGTTTAGAATATCTTTCAATGTGTTCAATGTGTGATATATCAAAGAAATCCTAATAATTATTAAATGATTAAAAAACCCAACAAACTTTGAGATAAATTTCTATTTCATTACACTGAATCTTTGATAACCTCAAGGGGCATATAACGTCAGTATATACCATTGATAGTCGTTCAAGTAGATTGAGATTAATTAATGATTGTCTTTGTATGTATATACCATCATAGCATAAATATCTATGCTTTATATCAGTTGTACCATCATCATTATATGATTTGTCCTATATAAATAGTCTATATATACATATAAGTTTTATATACCATAACTACTTCACCATCTAGTAATGTCAATTGTTGTGATTCTTGTAGATTACCTCTGACAGGTAACTTCATCATTATCTGATTAACCTCCTCTAGACGTCCAATTAAGAATAAAGATCCGGATGCTGATAATAACAACGATCGTACACCATCAGACTTCTCACATACGACATATTCATTACGAAAGAGTAATGGTAGAGATTCGCTGTATATCATGAACGAAATTTTGATCGATAAAACATACCGGCATAATGAAACTGGTTGTGAACCAGGAAACCCATTCCTATTCCAACCACATAACTCTTTAACTTTATTTAATATCTTATCCCTAGTGACATCACATTTGATAGGTGTACCTGGCAATGCCGATGTGATATTAACCTCATCTATGCCTTGTAACATATAAAAATCAAATTTAAAATAATAAATAAATTATATAAAAATAAATATATGGGAATGGTGTACAAAATTTTATATTTTTATTTTTAAAATTGATGTCTGTCTAGAATCTGTATAATAGTTGTGTATGGTAGTAGATGGCCATTGAGGCCGTATTAAATGTATGAATTATTGTTAAATTGCAGATGTATAAAAATGTTTAATAGTAGTATAATGGTATTTTGTAATTTTGTATTGTATATGGTTACACATTTTGGACCATAAGCTTGTATATGTATCATCGCATATTTATTATATATAGATGGAGGAGGATACGGAGCCGGTACAGAGTGGATCTGTACAAAGATCTATGGAGATATTTTGGAATTTGACGAATTTATCTTTGGAATGGAGTATGGTATGTTTTATGGGTTCCTTTGTAAGTTCGTCTGATCAAGAGGAGTACTGGGATAAGATGCATAAGAAGATGGCTGATTCATTATTGGATACTATAAAGTCATTGAAAGGTTGTTGGGTTAAGCTTGGTCAATTTTTGAGTACAAAATCAGGTGTATTACCTAGTTGTTATTTGGATGCATTTTCTCAATTACAGGATTATATGCCTAGTAGTGATTTTTCTGAGATTATAAATACTATTGAGAATGATTTGGGTTATATGGATGATATATATAAGAATTTTGATTCTATACCATTATCTAGTGCATCTATAGCTCAGGTACATAAGGCAGTTTTACATAATGGTCAATTAGTTGCTATTAAGGTACAACATAAATCTAGTAAGCAGAATTTATTGAATGATATAGAAGTATTGAAGATGATAACATATTTAATGAATTCAGCTGGATTTAGTAATAATATACGTGATTATTTGGATGAATATGAATCATATGCATTTAAAGAATTAGATTTTACTATAGAAGCAAAGAATATGGAGAATGCATATATGGATATAATAAATTCTACAGTACCTATAAAAGTACCAATAATTATAAAAAATTTATGTTCAAAACGTGTAATAACAATGGAATATTTTGATTTACATAAATTTACAGATAATAAATTTATTAATGATTATAATGTAAATTTATCATCATTAATGTATGATGTATATGATTTTTCATTATATCAAGCATTATATTGTGGTAGATTTCATTGTGATCCACATCCTGGTAATTTACAATTAACATATAATATAAATGATAATAATGTATATCCTGTATTTTTAGATTGGGGATTTACAACATATATAAATATAAATCAAAGGATAAATTTATCTATAATGTATAGATGTTTACATAATAATGATTCTATTGGATATATAACAGCATTAATTGATTCTGGATTTATATTAAATAATGATATAGAATTTAATTGTGAGATTTTTTTTAATAAATTAACATCTATAGTATTATTACCATATATTAAATCATTAGATTCAGATAAGAATGTTGTAGGTACTGATGTTATAAAATTACATGAGAGAATATTATTATTTATGGCTGAATATTTTATTAAATTCCCTAATTATTTCCCATTATCATTTAAAGTATTATCAGAATATCAATCATTATGTATGACATTACATGTTATTGTACCATTATTTCATCTTATATATAAGAATGCATCATATTCATTATATCAATTATATAATACACCTTTATCAAAATATTTTATTTCTGATTATGGAAAGTCTATATTACATGAACGATTATATACTCTTATTAAGAAGATGAATATTAATGAGTATAGATCATCTATTAATGGAATGGAACGAGATGATGATATGAATAGTATTACACTTGAAGAGGTGTTTAAATATAAACGTAATGTTAATTTATGTTCATTAATATTTAAGATGTTAATAAAGAAATCATTGGAATATAATAATTTGTTGAATTTAAGTGGTGATTTTATATTTCCTGTAGCTAAATGTTTATTAGAATCCCGACTATCATCATTGTTTTATTATTTATCAAAGGATAAAGATAATTTATTAGCATGTCAAGTATGTGTAATAAGAAATAATAAAATAGAGGTTGAAATGTCATATGGTTATATTGGTAAATATGAACAAAGACCCATCTCAAATGATTGTCTATTCCCCATACCAGGATTAATGTTTGGTGTATTATCTACCATTATACTACATCTCTCATCTATTGGAAAAATTGATCTTTATGACCCCATATTTATATATTGGCCAGAATTCAGATTATATGGCAAGAAATCTATCAAAATAATAGATGTATTAAATAATAAAACAGGAATATTATCACCATATAATAAATACCCTACATTAGATTATATAATTAAATATGAAAATATATGTAACTCGATAGAAAAATCAAAGATAGAATCATTTAGTGAAAATGGGGTATCATATAACCATATATCATCAACATGGATACTATCTGAAATTATAAGAAGAACCACCAATGTTAATACAGATGTATATATCACACAACTTTTAAAAAATATTAATATCGATCCAAAACATATCATCTTCCCCAATCTACTATTTAATAATCATACCGTAGAGGATAATAACAATAGTCAATCCAACCCATCACCTGAGGTTACAACCAGTGTCCCACTCGGCGTGGAGCCTTCTTCC
The DNA here is from genome assembly GCA_020283715.1 of Cytauxzoon felis. Classification (NCBI taxonomy): domain Eukaryota; phylum Apicomplexa; class Aconoidasida; order Piroplasmida; family Theileriidae; genus Cytauxzoon; species Cytauxzoon felis. The sequence continues at coordinate 111,062 of JAIQCW010000007.1, forward strand.
AATTACCTATCCCTGAAGGGTAATGCCACTCCCGGAGATCGTGGCGAAGAATCCGAGACGATCAATGGGAGTCGAGGTGAGGTAAATAGAGAGGACACCACGGCGAGTGGAATGAAGAGTAGTAGTGGACCTCAAGTGGAACCCGTAGCTGATCTCAGGGAAGCGAAGGGGGAAGTAAATAGAAGAGCTGTCTGCAAGACGACCTCAGGCGGAGCGGCCAGTAGAAATACCTCATGTGAAATGGAAAGTGATACATTTTTAGAATTACAATTGAGTGATGATGATGAAGAATTAGATATGGAATTACCTATGGTCGATCCCCATAAATTAATCTTTATTGGAAATGAGGATAATTTACCTCATATGGATAGTGTATCGTCGATGAGTTGTGTAAGGACTAATTGTTATTGTAGTGATCCATTATCAAAAGAATATAAGCGTTGTATGATACCTACTAGATCATGTCCATATGTACATCGCTTTGTTAAAGTATTCCGTGGTAATGCCGATGATTTAATGTATACCCCCGGAAATACCACCAAAATATATGAATCAAATGACGCTACCATAATCGATAATACACTTTGTCAAGTTATCAATAGAAATGATGATAACTCCACAGATAACTCTCTATCTAATGTCAGTCCTGCCGTCAGCTCTTCCAATTACCTATCCCTGAAGGGCAATGCCACTCCCAGAGATCGTGGCGAAATATCCGAGACGATCTATGGGAGTCGAGGTGAGGTAAATAAGAAGGCCACCACGGCTAGTGGAAGAGAGAGTAGGATTGTAACCTCAAGTGGAGAACCCGTAGCTGATCTCAGGGAAGCGGAGGGGGAAATAAATAAGGAAGCTGACGGCAGGAATGTAACCTCAGGTGGAGAAGCTCCATGCAATGGAAAAGATGGACCTCGGGTGGATGCTATCTGCAAGAAGACCTCAGGTGTGGATGAGATGATGTATAGGTATGATAGTATAGATAGTGAGGATGATAATGATGATGTATGGTATTCGAATATGGATGTATTGATGGGTGGTGGTTTATTATTGGATCCTTTATTATTTAATTATGAGATGGTTTATAAGAATTATATGCCATCATTAAATTGTAGATTGAATTCATTATCATTATGTAAGATATATAATTCTACATTAAATGGTTTTATTGATAGGTCTTATATTAATAATATATTAAATGGTTATAATTATGATAATTCTATATTAACCCGATTTTTTATAGGGTTACATGTCCCCATATGGTCTTATGGTTATCAGAAATTTATATTTTATAATAAATATAATAATGATATTATATTTGGTTATGGTAATTCTGATGTTAGTGGTTCATTAACTATTGTTATACCTAATATTAATATTACTATTACATTATTATCATCACATTATAGTAAACCACATGTAAGTTTTTAATAAATTTATATTATATATTATGGGGGATTTTATGAAATTATAGTGTTAATTTACACCATATTTTGTTATTTTACACTATAATTTCATAACAACCCCATATCAACAAAATTTATAATATCAATTCATATATAGATTTCAATGTATATATTACAATTTATATTAAATTATTATGGATTAGAACTAATTAATGATTTTTCAAAATGTTTATACAAAATTATTTCAAATTTAACATTTTAATTAAATATAATCATGGGGTGGTAACTAGCATATGTAGAACTTCTTGATTATGATGTTACTAAAGAAATATAACAACTAACTATAAATTTTATTATAAATATTGTATATATATATTAAAAATTACTTTAATCGCTTACGATCTACGGGTTTAAGTATCTATAAAATAATTTTATATAATATATAATAAACAAACCTGAAATGAACACATTAATGTTTTATCAACACTCATCATAGCCCCAGCATTATCAAATTCACCACAATAATTTGGTGCACTAAATAATGTAACAAGTCTACGTTTAGAAAAAAATTCATAACCATCTTCGACTACCTGATGTGCTCTACAAATTAAATCAAGCTCATGCTTAACAAGAAAATTTACTACAATATCAGAACCAAATGTAAATGATACACCACGATCATTCTCACCCCAACCATTAGTATTAGGATCTGGATCACTCCATAATAAATCACATAATAATCCTGTATCAGGTACATCTGTAGGACGAGATATCTGCCTTATCTGATCCATAGTACTCAATTCTGGTGATAAACCACCATGCATACAAAATATCTTATCATCTATTATCGCCGCTACAGGTAAACAATTAAAACAATCCGTAAACGACTTCCATAATTTTATACTATATCTACGTTTACCTATATAATCATATAATAAATTCAATTAGTACACTCCACCCGAGGTCTTTCCACTAGGCGTGGTGCCTCTCCTCTTGCAGAGAGCTCTTCCAATTACCTATCTCTAAAGAGTAGAGCCACTCCCGGAGATCGTGGTGAAATACCCGCAGCTGATCTCAGGGAAGCGAAGGGGGAGGTAAATAAAGGAAGCTGTCTGCAAGACGAAGGAAGAGGTGAAGGTAGTGATGGAGGTAGAAGTGGAATGAAGAGTAGTACTGGACCTCGAGTGGAACCCGTAGCTGATCTCAGGGAAGCGGAGGGAGAAGTAAATAGAGAGGCCTCCACGGCGAGTGGAAGAAGAGTAGGATTGTAACATCGGGTGGAATGATATTAGTGATAAAACATACATTCATCATAGAATCCGTAGATTCGATTGATGGAAGCGCATTCATGATTGCCTCGTAGTAGGAAAAAGTTTTCTGGGTATTTGATTTTATATGCGAGTAGTAGGCATATAGTTTCGAGTGATTGTTTGCCTCGATCAACATAATCGCCTAAGAAGAGGTAATTAGCAGCAGGTGGGAATCCTCCATATTCAAAAAGTCTTAGAAGATCATAATATTGTCCATGTATATCACCACATATTTTGATGGGTGCTTCTAATTCTAAAAGTATAGATTGTGATAGAAATATTTCACGACTTTTATGACATAAACCTTTAATTTCATCTTCACTTAATTGTACAGATTTGATAGGACGATTACCACGTACTTCTAATAAGCGTTCGATCATACCATCGATATCTAAATCCATATTGAGTAGTAATGAAAATAGAATTATATATATATAATAATTTTTATATATATTGCGATTAGAAGTATAAAATGAAAATAATATAAATAGTGTAATATTTTCTTATATAAATTATTTATACTTAATCTACACTCTATACATTGTACGTATCATATCATTATAATAATATACGCACACCTGTTCTCATTATTATTTATTATTAAAATATACATATATAATTATTATTAAAATTATATTTAATAAAATAATCAACCCTTTATATTCTTTATATATATATATTAAAAACACTCTCCGCCTGCATCACTACCCCTCACGACATGACACAACAATATGATTTTTATGGGTAACATATATTATACAATAAATATAACATTTTATTTCTTAGTCATATACTGTGATATATAATTCGCGGCCAAATTCTTCTGTCTATAGCATGTATATATGTATTAATTAATTAATCACACTATATATACCATCACCCCTCAATATACCACACCTTGTTTCCACAAGAGGTCCTGCCGTCAGCTTCCTTATTTACTTCCCCCTCCGCTTCCCTGAGATCAGCTCCGGGTTCTCCACCTGAGGTCCAGTACTACTCTTTATTCCATCACTACCCTCTCCACGATCTCCGGGAGCGGCTTCACTCTTTAGAGATAAATAATTGGAAGAGGCCTCCACGGCGAGTGGAAGAAGAGTTGGATTGGGCCTCAAGTGGAGAGCCTCCATGGCGAGTGGGAACAGTGATTATAACCTCATGTAGAACAGAGTTGGAATGGACAGCTGACGGCAGGACAGACCCCTGGTAGAATATTTAATATTAACAAGCGATATAGGACAAAATCGAAGTCATAATAGCCCTTTGGGCTTGATAGAATGGAAAATATTTGATAAGATGTCCGATGGTTAGGTGAGGTTATATATATAGTGAGTGAGTTTGATATTAATCATCTTCACTTACTTCTTGAGTATAGATGTGTCCATATTTGCAATTCTACTACCATCTCTTTTAACTTCCTTAATCTCTTTGACTTCTTTAACTTCAACTTGTTTTTTATTCTGTTCATTTTTTAATACATCGACATTACCCAATATTAATGATTGTACAGCTTTTTTTAATGATGAATTTGACTGTAAATCACCAATACCAATTATTTTATTACATTTAGGACACTTTATACTCTTACCCAATTCTTTATTACCACCTTTTTTACAAACTATACAATCTAAACAATATGATTCACCACAACATAATGTTGTTACAGGATTATTAAAATAACATGAACATATATTACATTTAAATCTTCTAGACATCCTCTGTGCTTCATCATGACCTATACCCAATTGTATCTGAATCCTCTGATCTACCGATTTCGTAAAAAATGCACCACCAGATACCATCTCCATCTCCCTCATTATTGCAAATGTACCATCTAAAAAATGATTATTTATAATTAAATATTGACATCAATTTATACTTGAAGTTTAATCATAACACAACGTCTTACAGTTCGACATACAGTGTCTTGTAGATAGCTATCCACCTTCTCTTCCACTCGCCTCCACCTGAGGTCGTCTTGCAGACAGCTTCTCTATTTATTTCCCCTTCCAGCTCCCGTGGATCGCTTCCAGGTTCCACTTCCACTTGAGGTTGATTACTAATCTCGGCGAGATACGTCTAAAGTGACGGTATTCATGTTTGGTGGGATATCTCAATGAATATAAATTGAAATGAAGTGAGGATAATAAAACTCAATACAATCATCAAGATCCTTTTCAATGAAGTATTAATATCAGAATTTCATCCAATAGTCACTCCACAATCTTCATGAGTTTCCCCAGAATTTCAGATTTTTCTTCAAATTTTGAGAGTAAAAATAAAGTTTTGAAATTAGTGATTATTGACCTCAAGTGGAACCCGTAGCTGATCTCAGGGAAGCGAAGGGACAACTAAATACAGAAGCTCTCTGCAAGAGGAAGACAATGTTGTAACCTCAGGTAGAGTATTGTTTGAATTATGTGATAAAACTAACCTTTTAGTAGGTAGACTTCTTCATATTTGGTGATATCGGTAGAGGGTATGGGTGTGAGAAAGTCGGTGGGGATACCGGTAGCTGATCGTATTTTTTTAGAGAGTCGTTTACCATCTGGTTGAACACAATTTCTTATATGATGTCCACGTTCACCGCACATATGGCAGATATAATCGGCATCAACTGTAATTTGTTCATCAAATTCATTGGTAACATTTGGTAATTTGATTTTATCAATGAAAGTATCATTACCGGTTTCTTGTACTTTACCATTATTTATAAGTAGCATACGATTACGATAATATCTTTTAGATAATGAATCTTGTGCATTTAAATTATCATAATAATTTTGATCATTTATTATTGAGGATATTTTTAAATCTTCATCATCATCACGTTTACTCACATTATTATTAATGGATTCTTGATGGATACTATTATTATTATCAACAGCAGCATTATTTATAGTTGTACTAACATCACTTGTACCTATAATATCTAAATTGGTACGATCATTATAATTATTGGTAACTTTTATATCATTGGATAGTATGTTCTTATTATTTATAGTAAATTCATCATTAGCTTTAGATATTAATTCTGTAGCCTCTGTATATGCACAACGTCGTGTATAAATTTTAGAATTTAGGGTCAAGATAAAATAATCAGACAATACTATATCAGGATTATTATCCAAATATATTAAAAAATCTATACTATTAGATTCAGATAGACCAAATTTCTCCTTTAATTTCTCACGTACCAATTTTACTTGACATGGTAATATAATATCTGATAAGATATTAAATGGACCGGTACTACCCTTAAATTTCCATAATAATGAGGTAGTTATATTACTCATAATGATAAACTAACTATAAATTCACTTACACTACCCAAAATGTAATTTAATAAATAATAAATATAATTATTTATTTTCTATTTTCTTAATATTAATAAGAAAATTTATATCAGTATATACTAATAAATTTTTATTATGCGATGAGATATATAATTGACACCGTCAATTATTGTAACGTGATTATTAATATATACTCTACAACATCGATGCCAACCCCTTTAAAACCTAAAATTATATAAATTTATATATATAATTTAATTTACCTGTATATATACATTTTTTTTACAATTTATTTACACTGATTTCTAGATTCAATGCTCATACCCCATAGCCATACTACAACTTGACATTTATATAGTACCAGAATGAGATTAATTAATATATACTCATATATATAAATATATTATATTACTATTTATAGTTATAAGTGTTAAAATACATCGGGTGGATTCCTATAAATAATATGTGTCATCCATAATCAAACCTACCTCGATTCTAAATTAACAGGATAATAATCATTAATATTCATATTATTATTCGATAAAAATGTCTTTATTGATTCCTGCAAGCGATTTAACTCCGATTTCAGTGCTACTCGCTCATCATTACATTGCAATGCCACCATCTCTACCTCTCTTAATTTCTAAATGATATTTATATATAATATACAGCAATAAAGATTGTGCATTTAAGGTCCTTGTTTATATTCCACCTTTCCTTCCCACTCGCCGTTCCACCTGAGGTCCTTCCACTAGGCGTGGTGCCTTCTCTATTTATTTCCCCCTCCGCTTCCCTGAGATCAGCTACGGGTATCCACTTGAGGTCTAATTTCTACTAATTTCACTACATTCATTTTTTCCTCTAAAATTTGAAGGAAATCCTGAATTTCTGGGGAAACTACTGACAATATCTCAATGAATATTGGATGAATTCTAAATCTCGATAGTACAAAGAAGAGGATTTTGATGATTGTATCAAGTTTAATAATCCTCACTTCATTCCAATTTATACTCATTGAGCTATCCTCACCTGAGTGAAAATTGTCACTTTAGACGTATCTCGTCGAAATAAGGTTTATAACCTCAAGTGGACTACCCGTAGCTGATCTCAGGGAAGCGGAGGGGGAAGTAAATAAGGAGAGCCACCACGGCAGTGGGAAGAAAGGTTTAGTATTGGACCTCAGGTGGAATAACTACATTCATTCGTGTAAACATACCTTGATATTATCGTATTGCGATTTGATAACGTTACACAAGAGTGTTTTTTCATTTAATAAATGATTGATTTTTCCAGTGTATAAATCATTTTTGATATTTTTAATATCACTTGATAATTCATTAATGTACAATTCTAATTGATTACGTACTTCATTGATATCCATTGAATTAATAATGCAATCCATTATTTTATCTATACATTTAAGCTTCAATTCATTAATGACTGCATCTTCATCTTGAAATCTTAAATCTGATGTTGTTTGTAGATGTTTGGCATTACAAGAAGAATCTAGAGTGGGTGGAGATGTGATTTCATCTTTCAAATCACATGATCCATCATCGATACCAGATGATGGTACAATATCATCTTTTAGATCACATTGTCCATCATCTAAAGTAGATGGTGATGATAAACCATCTTTTAAATCACTTTGACTTCTAGTATTATACGTAAACTTTCTTCTCCTTTTAGATAAATTTATACAATCATCATTATCAACTATAAAATTCCCATCATTGTTATATGATTTATAATTTGATCGACGTTTAATATTAAAACGGTTATCATCGAAAGTTGTAGACGTATCAAAACTATTTAAAATAATGTGACTATCTTTTACGTCTTTAAAACCGTCCATAGGAGCCCTAAACCTCTTAGTTAATAATATATTCTTGGGCATCTCAATTAAAACAATATTATACTGGGCATTCTAAAATCTAATATTAATAAACGAGAAATTTTTTTATTCAAAATCATAGTTTACATATTTAAAATTGTTAATCAATATACCATTAAAATCTATACATTATATATATTGATCTTGATGGTGTAGCTATCAACACATAGGGAGACCCAACATGGCAAGTATTATATAGTTATTTAGATGATATTTGTATATATATTTATTATACACTACATATATATAAAGATAAGTATGAGATTAAATTGATTGTTTTTCCAGATTATTTATTTTTGTGTGAAAATTTTGATACTTAAATCTATAATTACGCCTAAATCTAATTGCATGTTAAATACATGTATTTATACATAAATTTATAACTATATACTTATAATGTACTATATTTATACTGATTTGATGATCTATTTCTCTAGTATTATCGGTGCAGTCCAAATTTTAAAATACACATCTGATCTACAATTTCCCTTAACCATCCCATTATACCAGTCGATTTTATACTTTAACTGTCACATATAATAACCTTTTTGTATTTATACTTTAACTACTGCCCTCCTTCTATCATTATATTCCATCGATTGATATCTTATCTTCATCGATTGGCAGTACACATCACCTGATAACATATGTCATTAGATATGACATCATTTATGTATATAACATATAATCGAATTTTTTATTTTAAATGCCATATACTGTTTGTGTGATGTATAAAAGAGTCTTTGTATACTAATCTTAATAGCATTTACACCTCTAGACAATGGCGCTAATGTCGAGCTGATTTTTTATCGCATATAATCATAAAAACAACGTTATGCTCTTGAACTTTTATGTTTTATTAACATTTGTCTTTATATTTCATTATATTAATGCAGTTTCTATTCATATCAGACATAATCGCAGCATCACTTTTATAAAACATTACCCCCGAGTTAAGACCTCAAGATTCTATTCTAACGATGGTATTTTGTCTTAATTTGCTCTATTCATTAATATAAATATAGAATCTAAGTCAAGTAAGCGTGCCACAGGAACGAGTGCTGAGGACGACGATGAAATATTAGTCTCTGGAATCCCAGAAGATGGATCATTCTATCCCGACGGAGATGAGGATGACTATACTCTCGAAGGGGAACAACCATCACCCGTAGCTGATCTACGTGAAGCGGAGGGGGAAGTAAATAGAAGAGCTCCATGCAATGGAAAAGATGGACCTCGAGTGGAAGCTGACGGCAGGACCCCAAGTGGAGTCGAGTGGAAAGAAACGACCTCAGATGTAACTGTAGAAGGTGAACAAGAATATTATGATGACGACGATAACGACTATAAGATATCTACTATTAGTGAATCTCAATATACTTCTGAGGAAAATTTTCAATCCACCCCTCCATCTCAAGGTCTACCTCCTGATATTGTTGAACCATTTGGTGATGCTTGGAAAAAGTATATATCAGATGAACCTTCATATTCATTGACGGAATATGGTGAAGTATTACCAGAGGGTTGTAAGACATTTATGGATTTTTCTGGTTATCCTAGGAATTATGACTTTGCTGGTGCATCAAAATTGGCTTTGGATTTTACAGATGGTATAATTGAGGATGCCAAATTAGAGTTGAGTAATCAGGCCAAATTAGATCAACTACAGCGTAAAAAAGATGGTGATGTATATACTGGTCCTTATCCTAAATCCGCTTATGAATCAATTTTAGGTATTGATATGATTGATAAGAATCGTATTTATAGTACATTAGATCAGGGTGATTTAGATATATTACCTGAAAATATGTATGATAAGATATCTAATTTAAAATTACCCCATAATGTTAATAATAATAAAGGAAAAAATATTGATGAAAATGGGGGAATTTATCCCGATAATAATGGGGTAGATTGTGAGGAAAATAATGGGGTAAATAAGGATATAATTAATAATTTATATGAAGATTCATTTATATTTGATGAATATGGTTATATAAAACATTATTTATTGAATTTAAATAGATATAATTATAAAATACATAGTTATCATCAAAGAGATAATAAAAAAGTATCATATTATTTAAATCATGAATATATAGATTATATATATAAAGATTTCCCACCTAAACCTGATCATACATTATTTATTAGAAAATATTTAATAAATATATTACCAAATGTTATGGATGAACTCGTTGATTTAATCAAAGATGATCCTAATAGATTCAATACACCTTCACCACCACTACATGATTTATCATTAATACAAAACTTTTATATACCCAGATATTTCAATGAAAATCTAAATGAAGAGGAAAATGAAGATGATTATGGGGATCAAAGTGGGGAAAATTATAATGATGAAAATGGGGATGAAAATGAGGAAAATGGGGAATATTATGCTGTAATGGGGGAAAATAATAAATATACAATGAAAGATTATATAAAATATTCAGATTTGATAGGATTACATGAACCAGATAAAGGATTAATATATCCATACGCAAATATTGAGCCATTAAGACAAAGAGAATTATTAAAGATATTTATAGATATGATAAATACAAATGAATTAGGACCATTAAGTAAATATAGAAAATATATATCACATACGAAATTACAGAGATTGAAATCATTCCCAAATCATACAAAATATTCTAAAGAATTAGATAGAGAATATTTCAATCAATTATTTAATGATGAAAATAATGATCTATATGATGATAAATTAAATCAATGGTATGAAGGTACAATATCAACAGGACCTGAACATATTAAAAACATCCATCATATATACAATCTCCACCTGAGGTTACAACCACTGTTGGTCTTGCAGACAGCTCTTCCAATTACCTATCTCTAAAGAGTAGAGCCACTCCCGGAGATCGTGGCGATGTTGTGTACATGACCTCAAGTGGACCCGCAGCTGATCTCAGGGAAGCGAAGGGGGAAGTAAATAGAAGAGCTGACGGCAGGAATGTAACCTCAGGTGGAGAAGGCACCACGCCTAGTGGCAACGGCAAGACGACCTCAGGTATTATGAGTGATTTTGTATGGAGTGATGAGTATGAGATGGATGGTATAGATATGATTGATGAATATCCTAGATATATGGAATTACCGAAGTTATATGAGTATGGTAAGAAGAAGAGGGCTAGGGCTATGGTATATATTGAACCTGGTAATGGTCATTTAATAATAAATAATAGAGATGGTTATCAATATATGGATTATTCTGAAAAATGTTTAACAAATATATTTGAACCATTATCATTATTATATCTCTATAAAAAATTTAATATCATATCTATTGTACATGGTGGTGGTAAAACTGGACAATCTGTAGCTATTAGACATGCACTTGTACGATATTTATATCGTATACTATCACCTAAACTTAAAAAATTCTTAAGATCATATAATCTAGTCACCATCGATTCAAGAAAAGTCGAACGTAAAAAAACCAACCTCAAAAAAGCCAGGAAAAAAGAAAAATATAGCAAACGATAATATCATACAAATTTATATACATATATATAATTATTACCAACCTTCCACTTGAGGTTACAACCTTATCTTCCACTAGGCGTGGAG